>QLOD02000013.1:43314452-43330539 GCA_003260245.2 Sideroxylon spinosum | reverse complement strand
ACCTAACGCACAACCCTCCTCCTTTACCCGGGCTTGGGACCGGCTATATCAAGGATACCCTAACATAGGCGGAGTTGTATATAAAACTTAGACCAAACATAGGAAATATATTTCAGCGTATTTGGAATAATCATTGTTGTACTACAAGTTGATAAACTACTGCAAAATTTTCTTCCAGTAAACCATGGTGCTCCATTTTTTTTTTTTGTGGGTTTGCGTGCAAGTGTACGTGTGGGGGTAGGGGTAAGTAAATTAAGAACGTTTTCTTCTATTCTACCCTAGAGAATCCCAACAGTCCCAACCAAATGAAAGGCAAAGTGACAATCATTAGACAAAATAGTTTCCATGGGCATTTGATTTCACGGAAGATTGTTAAAATAAGAAATGAATGAAATGAAACTTACATGACTGGCTAACATGTAGAGAATGAGATTAAAAGCAGCTCCAGCCCATGCTGTTTCTGTGAATATTCCAGACGTTCTTGTCACTTCTTTATACAGAGGATAGATGCGAATAAATCTAGGCACATATTGGGCTAAAATAACAATCTTCAACAACTCCTTTGTAACTAGTGAAATTGGGCCATCAACGTGGGGGATAATAAGTAAGATTACCACCTGAACAGGCCAGACTTTATATAAGAAATGCAATTTAACATCGTTTTTTTTAATTAAATGATTAACTGGCAAGCAAATAGGTAGTTATCGAAAATGTATTCACTGTTCATTATTGCTTGTGTGGATCAAAATAAAATTTTCAAAGCTAACATAAGTTACCAAAAAAATTTAGAAAAAGCAATTTTACAATGACTAAGCATTCTTCCAAACTTTGAAGGGAGCTTCTTCTTTTTGGTTGTATTCCTATGAGAAGAATAGGGTCTAAGTTTATATTGTTAATGTACAAAGATCATACGCTAGTGACAACACAAATATACTTCAGAAAAAAAAAAAAAAATACCTGTGGAAGAGGTAGAACTGATAAAACATCAACGACGAAGTAGGAGGACAAGTACTTTTTTGCTATAGCACGAGGATCTTCAATTAACTCACCCCTTCCAAATACTCGTGAAGAAGGGGCAATAAACCCAGTACGGAATTGAAAGAGAATGTGAAGTACATAAAAGATATCAGTGAATGAGCGAAGAACACAAGCATTGATCTCCAATTTGCGATCAATATCAAGGCATCTCTTTGCAATATCAATCACTGGGATGTAAAAGAATAAAGGATCCAAGGACACAGCGATCACGCAAGTAAGTACAAATATTTTATTCCATTTCTGAAGAAACTGCCCTTGTGGATCAAGAATTTTCTTCCCACCATGCAATGGTTTTATTGGGTGATCGTCTCGATGATGGGGGCCCAACGATGTTTTATAGCTTTTAACCCCCTGAGAAACTTTGTCAAATCTTCTCCATATGGTCCTCACTATTGAGCCCACAACCAATCTGGCTATTCTCAAACATAATCCATCTTTGGTGGAATACTGCAGCTCTGAACTTAAAGATCTCTCTGAAGTCCAATCCTCAAACCTGGGGAAAAGAATCGGCATGGCAAATGGCAAAAACCCAGCTTAGTAGGAAGGCAAGGCACTCAGCAGTTGAATGCAGATGTTCAAAGTCAATTAACAGATTCAAATATTTATTAAGTGGGGGAAAAAAAAGGATATAGAAAATAAACATAAGAAGAAGAAGATGGAAGCAGCAACGGCCTTACTAAGTATCATCCAAATTTAGTTGATTGGATGATATTAGCCATAAATAATGCATTTTTTCTGGTGATCAAAAGCTGAAAATCTGCTACTGAAAACTACCAAGTCACCTTGTGTATGGTCTAAAGTAGATTCAGAATGTATAAACGTTCAGAATGTCAAATGCACTACATAGATCTTGTATGATTAACTATGCTTGCTGCTTTTAAGAAGTTATTCTTCATGAACCGAAATGCTGGGGCCTATATGGGTTTTGCTCATTAAGGACACGCATTCAATGAGCCAAAATCCCCATCAGATATACATATTGAATTTTATTGCATTAATCACATAAAGAAGATCAAGATAAAAATAAATAAATAAATAAACTGATAGAAAATAAAAAATAAAAAATAGAACAATACAACATTGGACTGCAGGCTAAAGGAACTAACCTTACGAATCTACGTTGATTGAAACTCATAACTCTAGCCTCCGGGTAGCTTTTGTGCAATGCCCAAAATCAAATGCTAATAATTCACCAAAAGACTTGGATGGACTTTATTTGCAGCTTTTAGTTACCATATGAGAGCCCTGCGTAAGACTACACAGAATTGGAAACGTCCTATACCGTCGAGAAATGCAGACGCAGCAGAAGAGATGGATAACAAAAATATTGGATTAATTGTTGTACTTGGTAAGTAATAAATAAATATAAATATAATTGTGATATATAATGTTAATATATAAGTAGAATATATGTATAAATTTTAGTATAAGTATATTAAATTATTTTTAATTATAATTAAATATTATAATAAAATTTTTATATCAAGATATCATGTATATAACATTTATGCATATAATATTTATAACACCTTACCTAAATTCGTTTCGTTTGCAACAAAGAAATTTCTGGCTAAAGGACATAAGTACTTCTAGCTCTAAGTAACATTTGCAACTTTGCCCTTTACTTTAGTAAAGTTTTCTAAGTTGGCTTAATTTATTATTATCAGTAAATGGGTAAAAATTTTTGTGTGTGTGTGTGCAAGTGAGAGAGAGAGAGAGATGAATATACTAAAACCGTGTCCGTGTGTATAAAGTAATGAAGTTTGAGCATTTATTTCAGAAATTGAAGAATTATGGAGAAGGTTCATGCTGATCAAGATATAAAACAAGAAAAGGCAAGCACAAAAACCCAAATACAATTTTTTGCCCCTTCTTCACGAGTATTTCAGAAATTGTACAAGTATCTAACGCTGCTCTAATTTAGCAAAAAGTTGCTTTGGAAACAAACTCACCTCGTGTCCACAGCTAATCACAAGCAGCTCATTCAATCAAGAAACGACCTGTATTCGCAGAAACAATCACGCTGTGTTGCACTTTCCCCACTTTTCTGGGCAACCAAACAGAGAAGGGGTGAAGAGAGCAAACAGCTTCGAAGAGAGAAAATTGGAATAGTTTACATGGAACGGATTCTGGGTAGCAACGGCCATATAGAAATGGATAAAAAATGGTGGGTATTGAAGGAGAAAGTTCGCAGAGACTTCTGCAGCAATGGAGGACTGGGTCTCATTTTTAGTCTTGGGAGAGAGGGGGATGGCGGGAGAATTGTTATCTCTTTTTGGAAGGTAACCCCAAGAAAATTAACGGTGATGCTGGGCCCTAGTGGGGTCAAACTTTCATGTAGTCAAACTTTTGATCAAGTTTGAAATGATAAACAATTCAAGGATTACTAGAACATTACTCTTTGACTGATGTTTGGGCTTCTAATTTTTTTTTAATTATTATTTGACTTTTATAGAAATATATTAAAAATAAAAAACAAAAGGAATGAGGCTGTAAAATATTTCTCGGAGTAGAAAATATGAATGGTACTGCAGTGTTGTGGAGACTTTGACCTACAAACATGAAACATGCACAATATTATTCATCACTTTTTTGATATGTAATTAATAAATTAATGTTAAGTTGACCCTGCAGTTCTAAATTTATCATTCTAATCTCATTAAATTTTAATATTATATTAAAATTTAACGGCCTAAATATAAATGTATTCAGATTGTTAAATTTTAACTTAACAAATTAGAATTCAATTATTATCGAGAACCCAAGTTGAAATGTGTGGGATGAAGTGGGAATTTTTGTCTCAAGGATTAAATTTAAATTTTATTTTAATATTAAATTTAGGTTTAGAAAATTAATTTTATAAATTATTTTAAAAAAATAAAAATAAAATAATATATGAAATCAAATTAATAGATAATAATAAAACATCACTTAAAAGTAAGTTGTACATATATTTTATAAATGACTTTTCATGTTACGTAATTTATCGATAATTAAATTTTATAGAGAATTTTTACGGTTTCTCTTTCATGTCATCTTAAAACTTTATTTTAACAAAATTTATAACTAAAAATGCACGAGTTTGTAATAAAAATTGACAACTTTTCATTTTGCAGTGCACTATCCTTGTGAATTTTGATTTCTTTTCTTTCTTTTTTTTAGGTTTCTTAAATATTATTCAACATTAAAGGTCTGTTTGGTGCTCAAAGAAATACCGAAAAACTCTGAAATCTCTAAAAATAACTCACTTTTTATCTTATTGCATGTATTACGGACCCACACTTTATCTCACGTCTTATCACACCAAACACACTCTAGGTTGTCCACGATTTGTTTTACTTAAAAGAATTTTTATATGCATAAACCTGGGGAGTGATTTAAATTTTATAGTATATATGTATATCTTTAAGTTTTTGTGCCAATAACAATAATAAATGATGTGCTGGATTTTGTATTAACAATAAAACTAGTTCAACATCTATATTTTGGACTATATATTATAATTAAAAAATATTTAAATTTTAAAAAGATTGATTCATTAGGTAAATCTTTTTTTTTAACATAAAAATTTATAATACTAGTGGTAATTTTTTGAAAATTAAGGTTTGCCATTTATTAAAATATTTTAAAAGGATCGAACGGTAAGGGTGACATATTCCAAACTCATTGGGTCCCACTCCTAGCTTGCTTTCGTCTCTGTGTTACTTTTGTACGCTACCTTAATAAATATGCTCAATTATTACCGGGTATCCACACTTGATATATTTTGCAGAAAAAAAACATACATATATATATTATATATATATGGAGCATCAGTTGCTATTAATCAATCTCAAACATTGTTTTGTTAGATTTTATGCGAATTCCCACGTTAATCAACGGTTGACGGTTGACATCCACTGGTTGCAAATGGTCCTCCAAATTGTTGCATGTCACTCTTTCATGTGTGCCTTTAAAAATAAGAACCGATTAAATCAAGAGACCACGGTTCTGGTTGATCCCATTTATTAACACATTAAATTTCTGGCCAGATATGAGTTCTTTTTTTTTTTTCTTTTCTTCTGATTGCAATCCCATGCCTGCCCAACTTGGGGTTTATTTGGATCTTGGATTTGCAAGGTTTAAATAAATAAAATAAAATTAATAAAATAAGCGACTTAGTTTTAAAATTTAATTCTCATAAACCAGCTTGTTTTTCAATTATCATTATTTGTTTTTTTTTTTATTTTTTCCACTTGGGAAAAGTTGAAGAGTAGGCCCCTTTAGCCTCTCTGAATCTTAAAAAAGTTCACACCAAATAAGTTAACATCAAATGAACAGCAGCAGGTACCCCTCTCTCTCCATATTAACCAAGAATTAAATTCCTCAAAAAGTTTCAAATGCCAGCAACCAAAAAACATAAGATGGGAGTTGCATGCACACATAAATAAACCAAAAATCATCCTCGACATCGATCCAAACACATACCAAGGATTATGAGAATTGAAACCAACATGATACCAAATGCTTTCGACTGAAGCAAACATAGATCTCAAATGGTAAAGTGGTTGCCAACTACTCAATTCCTACTAGCTATAACATATAGAAAGTTACAGTTTCTCACTCACTTTTTATTTTTGAAACAAACTTGTCCTGTCCTAAATAATTAAAAGTAATGGATAAACCTGACCTTAATCTACGACCCCTCTTCATCAGATTGAGAGCCAGGTTGCCCAGGGACTGAATCCACAAAGAATTCCTCCACTGAAACATATAAAAGCTAAGAAAGTCAGGACAATCAATACAGCCGCAATGTTTTAGAAATTGAGTCGTTTTTACGGTCAAAATGTACAAGCCAAAAAAAAAACAAAAACACAGAGAATTCATTGAGATGCTTCTGGATATTTAATTGAACGTATTATTAAAGCAGTACTCTGCATGTCATCTAGTAATTCCCTATTCAACTTTTACAATTAATTCAACAGAAGACAGTATTTTTATTGTAATTTCACATGGTATACCATTTTTTTTTTCTGCTGCCACTACCTTTTCTGACTACTTACTATATGCATCGCCAAATATAAAATTAGCAATGCTTTCCCATAATTTTTGTCAGCAGATACTCAAATATTTAAGAAACTAAAACAAGTGATTCATTCCACTCACCTATATCCCCTGGCTCCGGAGAGTCAAGTAAAATATCTGAATCAGAAGGCAAAAATGGAGAACCGGGATAATTTCCTAGGGCTCCCAGATCTGCAAACAGTTTCAAGATAAGAGATACACATAATCAAAACAGTAAAAGCAAAATCAAAACCAGAAGACAGAAAGGTGCTTAGTAAACTAAACAAGCACGCACAGATCTATAAAAGTAGAACAGAAATATTCATTTAGCGAACACAATATAGAGGTGAAAATTCAGTCCCAACAACATTGCAACTTGCATTGCATCACAGTTGAAATGGTCAAAAGTACCTCCCAAGTTTGACAAATCTGCTGTCAGATCAGAAAGGCTAAAATTCCAAGTTATCTGAGCCAGTGATCTGAGGGAATCTCTAGGATTCCCTGCCTCACTATCAGGTGGAAGCTGCAATCCTACTGAACTTGCCACATCAGAAGTGAAGGTTGTATCGAGTGTGGTATTGTCTACGCCCATTCCTGATATCTCTGATGCAGCGAAGGAGAAATGACCAGTAGATGCCACTGACGTCGGGCTCATGGGCCTATCTGACATGGTACTGCTAGGTGGAACAGCTGGTGGTACATCAGTTGCACTGCTGTTGATCACCATCCTTTGGCAAAGACAAAAACAGAAGCCATTAGCGGAACTTAGTAAGCTATATAGATAGAAGGCAAAACTGGATTTATATGTTGAATAAAGACTAATACAACCTAATATCATGATGTGCAATACCCAGGCAATTATACTTCCCACTACTGATGACACCGTGAAATTCAGAAATGAGAAGCTTTACTTCACATGATTAGGGGTGTGAATAAGAGCAGGGGCACCAAAATTCATGGATTGCATGGAACAAGGTAGCCAAAGATGTTTCCTTAGTTCGAACGTAAAGAAGCACCCTATTCAGAGGGATCCATTACTCCCTCGGAGAAAGGGAGGCAAAGGTATACGAGAATAAGGAAGAAACATATTTTCATGCAGTTATGATGTGCCAACTATTGAACAGAACACTTAAGTGGAAGGAATTCTCACTCATTCCCAGCATTCATCCGAATGGGATGGAAATTTCCTGGTGCAGGTACTCCATTAACGATGTGGCAACTAGATATTCCACAGCCCATAGAATCAATATGAGGTTGACCTGTAGCTGGAACTGGTGGTTGCTGCAGGACGGGGTATCCCATGGGTAAGTTGTTAACTGCACTGCAAAAGTGTGGTATTAAATACTAATGATGAATGACGCAAGCAGGCCAACCAATCCAAATTTACCATTCTACTAACCTAATCCTATTCTGGTGTAGCAATACATCTCTGTAAATATGTTCCCTTGTTTAGAAACTTCCAGAGTACCCATGTTAACCCCAACAAAACATGGGTCTGGGCAGAGGTAAGGGATACTGCCACAGTTGATAACATTTCCCAACAACACAAGCCAAGATTGCAACAGTGGAACACTTCCCTAGTTTAATATTTAACTTGTTTCTTATACTCACTTCTACTCAGACACAGCAAAAATATCAACGTTTAAGGACCCATTTTGCATACAAACTTCTTGGTACATTCAGAAGTGATCAAGACAATTTTGGTTACATCTCTGGTCCTCTGATGTTAGTATTAAATGAATTCAGACAACTCTGCAAACTTGAGCAGCAGCCTAATACCCGTAAGAAACCCCACCATCCATCAAATCTTCTGAATAGAACATGGCCAAAATACGGATCGGTGGAATGTGAAGCACACATAACGCGTGTCAAGGTATGTACCAAGGCTCTCATGTAAGTCAAGCACACCACTCCCCAATAAGTTCTACTCACAATACCCATTGCCGCTTTTTAATGAGTCAAAGGATGTGACACAGAAAACTGCAGGGAAAAAAATTCATATGGAGAGGACTTGAGCATCAACATCTTCTTCTTAATCAAAGAACTAACTTAAGTTTCTGTAATCCTCAAAAAAGGCTCATAATTAGTCTGACAATACTACTGGAACATAAAGACTACGACCCTTTAGAAGGTTTAAAAGCCCAGATGATAAATGGCAAAAATTCATCTCACTTGATATCAAAGAAGAATAGGGGATCAAAAAAATCACATGGTACCAAGAAATGCCTGACTTTTCACGGTATCCAGAAGAAAAATAATGAGATGAACCCAACCTATACTCCCACAATTGAACTATTAAATATTAAAGCCAAAATTTGGTGATATTCACAATTCCAGCATCTAGCACATATGCATCATCCATAATGTTGTGGCGTAGTATCCAGGACATAGCTGAAGACAGTTTTTACATTGCTAGGTTAAAACAATATTTCCATCCGATTAATCAATATATATAGAGATATCACCAAGCCTAGAATTTGAGTGAAGAAATTTGTTACAATTCTAAAAATTTCATCCCTTAGTTGAAACAAGAATGTAAACAAGAATATGAGGCCTTGCTACTCTCTGAAAAGACAGACAAGAAGAGTTATAGCATGCACAGAACGACTTTGAATATCAACATTTCACTTGACTCTATTACTATTGTGATTTTCTACCACAAAAACGACGTTAAAAGAGAATTTACCTGGCATAGGATGAATACCATTCTGTATTGGAGCCAAAGGAACCTTTGGAGGTACAGGATACTTCATCAGATGATACTGCTGCTCAAGCAAATAATTGAACAACATAATTTGTTTCTTCAATTTTAGCCTTATGTAATAGGCCCTGAAAAATTCAGCATTTTCTTCTTCTAACTTCTGCCATACTGAATTAAATAAGAAAATGGTTAGTTGAAAAGTTATTAGGTGAATAGCTACAGTTAAATGACTCCTAAAAGATTATCAAACACACAAATAAACTGGCTAAATTATTTCATCAGGTCTTTTATCTTTTAAAGCAAAACTCAATCACATAATTCGCTTATACTCTGTTATAGTTTATAATTTGTTCAAAATCCTTGTACTAGTAGATCATATTATGTAGATCAATCTTTGCAACAGCATAAATTGATATGAGCACCAATCAATGATGAGACCTCAAATGACTCTTTCAAAATTTCCATGCTTACCCAAAGTTGAAAATCCAGGATCTATCCTTGCACGATTCAAGAGGGTTTTTACCACTTCATCTCTATTCATATACAACTGTAGGCACCGTTCTATCAAATTCTGGACCTGTAGTAAATATTTAAGTTTGAAAGTAAGAAAAGTGTTATATTAACAAAGGAAACTATTTAAAAAGAAAAGAGAAACCTAAAAAAATAGAAAGACCAAAATGCCTTACAAGTTCGATATCCTCACGAGAAACTTTCCTGTTATCATTGCTTGAAGTGGAAACCGAACCTGAGTCTACTAAAGGAGCCTCTGTTGCATTGTTATGTTGGTCACATTGGGAATCATGTGAAGCCTGGGTTGAGGACTGTATTTCCGGTGTACCCTGTAAATCATGTGAAAGCTCTTCAATTTAATGACAAAAAAACCCAAAAAGAACAACAAGAATTACAATAAAACAAATAATACGTTATGAATAGCATTGATAATATGAAGAATTGTCAAACGAGCAGTTCCGAAGCGTTTCTTGGAGATTGCAATATATTTTCGATGTACTTGAGCAGCATCCCCTTTCGATACTCTTCATAATAAATTATAAAATAAAAATAAAAATTTCATTTGAAATAAATTAAAAAATGAAAAAAGAAAATTTTCTAGGAAGTTGGATAGAGAACTGCACCGTGACTAAGAATAAAAAGTTGACCCCAAAGTCAACCAAATATCTATGTATGTGCATCATATAAAATTCAATGCAATGAGAAAATTACGAAGCAATGGCAAGGACAAAATACAGATTTGCAAAAAAGTAAAATGAGCTTTGTAAAGTCTTAAGATGAGAACCTGCTCGCTCTTCATTTCAGTTGGCTTCTCTTCATCAAACTCTCATATCTTGCAGCCACAGCTATGGTCATCAGATCCACCAAGCTTAAAATGTTTGCTACTAATCTTATCAACTTAACAAGTTGGGGAAGTTATACCTGGAAGAGAATATCCCACCATAAATTCAACAATGTAGCAAAATGAACTCCCTAAAGAGCAAGGCATGATTCAATGCAAATTAATATAAAGTTGTAATAAAAGGTATATCCATTGTAGATTAATATCTTGAGAAGTCCTCGTAGAGGGTGACAATATATCATTATCATGTACAAGACACCTTCCAACTAAAAAACCTAAGCCTAGGAGTCTAGGTCTCACACCATGCCATATTAGGCAAACACTCATCACTTAACTTTTTGATTTGGGATAATTCTCATGTGTGTACCCCAAGAATATAGGACTAAAAAAACATCATGCATTCTCTTACTTTTCAAATCTTCATAAATTTTTTCTTGATGAACTAAGCAAAAATCAAAAGAAATATTTGATCTATTTTATGGAAAAGATCCATGAGTACAACTCAGGAAAATCTACATTGGAGCTATAAAGAGTACAAATCACAAGCAGATTCTTAAGGATTCAGTACTTTTTCTATTTTTCTTTTGGTAAGTAAAGATATATTGAACAAGCCATCAAAAGGATGCCCCCCATGCACAAAAACTTAGAAGCATAGTAATTGTACAGACTACAAGTCTGTCAAATTGTCACTGTTAGAATTCAGACTAAAGAAAATATAGAGAGAGAATACAGAGACAATTGTATTACTCGAGATTGATAATTGCAATATACAAAGAATGCTTTCATTTAGGCAAGGAAAGTACCAAAAATAAGCTAAAAGCTAATAACATAAATCCGGAGGATAACATCAAATGAATTTATTATCTGATTTTATCCTAACTTAACTTATCCATAATACTAACTTTTCCACTAATACTCTCCTGCAAGTTGAACTTGAATAGAAAGCTCATTTTGAACAGCAAGACTTTCAACCAAAAATTGTGCTTCAGAACTAAACTTCAAATACGGCAAACAATCCTGAATAGAATCTCTTAAAGAGATAAGTTTGGAGGATGAAATCGTCATAATCTGTTGGAGTTGCCAGAAAGCCACTGAGGGCTGCCGACGTGTCACATGATCTTAGCCGGATATTGAAAGACGCCAAAAAAGGGACGATAAGGGTCGCCAAAGGTTGGTGAGTTCAACGGTGGCATAGGACCACCGAGGCTAAGACATGCTCACATGTGTTAGAAAGAGGGCCGTAAGTAGATTTTTTGGGAAGCCAGAATATTCAAAATCCTTGAAGGCGACTGTTGTTCTCTGGGAAGGCTCTAGTGAGGATCTTTGGCTTTAGAGCAGTCAGCGGCAGCAAGCAATCTCAATGGTGAGGTTGGATTGCTCATCCGACATCAAGAAAGAGAAACAAGAGTGGGGGGAGAGAGAGTACTACCAAATGTTTGTGCTTACCAATTGTTTTATAAAATTCCCCAAAGATCATGAACATGTATTTAGGGACTATAAAGACGAGACACTATCCCAGTTCATAAACCATGGGCTCTAATACATGTTAGAGTTCAAAATAAAGAAAACATAAAGAGAAGAAAATATAGAGAAAAAAAAATAAACAATTGTATTGTTAAAGATTGATAATTACAAGATACACAGTGTGCTTTATATAGGCAAGGAAAGCACCAAAAATAAGGAAAAATCCAATGAAAATAAATCTCTAAATTACAGCACAAATCATGGAGGGTTCTATCAAATATATTCTCAGATTTTATCCTCTAATGGTCCCAATGTCAAATTTACAGATATTTCAAAGGTGGATGGAGAGATGAAAAAAGGATGATAGTTTGGGTGCGTAGACAACATTACTCCCTTGGATGAGGTTTTTTGGGGGTGTGTTCATTTTCCTTTCTTCAAAAAGTAAAATAAAATAAAAGGAAGAAGGAGAAGGAGAGATGATAGAAAGGGACAATCCAAAGGAAAGGTGACCACTGAGGTGGTGACAGGCAAATCCTCGCAATTGCATAATGTGTATTTTTGTGTCACATATGATGGTAGCTAGATTGTGCAATATGTCCACTTCCATTAAAAGAGAAATCAAAACAGGCTCAATCCTCCTTCATTGAGCTAAAAGCTTAGAACTTCCACTCCATGAGAGTTGTGATGACTGATAAGTGCAAGAGGCCATCTAAGAACTCCATTTGCATTGGGAAATTTGTAAACCAATCAACATGGCTTAGAAAAGTGTGATGAAAGATGGCTTCGCTTATATTGTCACAGAATATAAACCATAACCAACATACTCCTTGGGTATCACCATGAATATATGATTTATCTGAACTGCACTGTCCAAATCACCCTTTTCAAATGCCTCAGAAGCCCCTATTATGACCACTATCTTTCTTCATTTTTCCCCTAGTTGACACTCATAAAATAACTTGCTATTCAAAAACTTCAATCACAAGTCCCCTAGTTGGAAGAAGCATCACCATACTACAATGCTGTGAATCGTTAGCAAGACAACCCTGTTTCCAAATTATGATATGCAAAATCTGTAAAGAAAAAAAAAATGTGAGCATCTCCAGCATCCAAGTGATATTTTGACAATAGGACCTGTTTGGGTATTAGTTTCAAAAATGATTTTCTAATTTTATTAACTAACACTGCATTTGGTTATCCTATTTTTGGACTTGTTTTCCAGAAATTAGGGGCAAAGAAACAAAAAACTCTGAGAACATCTAACAAATGTTTTCAGTGGTTTTGTAACAAAAATATGCCTTTATATTATTTTCTTTACTTTTTCTTGCATCATGTCACTATGCCGCCATTAAATTATAAATCTACGCTTTATTTGCATTTCTATTTACTGTTTTTGTTATTCTCGCTTTTTTAAAACAAATTTTAGGATATAATAACCAAATTCATTTTTTTAATTACAAACTAGTTTGCAGTACACCTTGTGAAAACATGTTTCTGAAATAAATACCAAACAGAATTTAGTATTTATCTATCGCTTGCCATAAACCACCCAAAGGAATGAACTGCCAAGCTGCATCATTGATAACAATCAGCAATCAAAAGTTAGAAAAACGTTCCTAGGATGATGATCAGAGAAATTTAGAATGTTCACATTATGGAAAATATACACTACCTGGCATTTCCAACATGTTTGATCTCATTTGATGAACACACAATGACCACATGGTTTGTCCAACATATTTGGTTTCATGCGATGAACATATTGACTAACAAGTCAAAGGGAATTATTAATTGACCAAATTCTACCGTCTAGGAACCTCAATAGTAACACATCATACTAAGAATTTTCATGAGTCAACACGAATTATACACATTTATTAATATGCAAAAGGAGATCTGGCGATTATGTACCTTACACAGAACTTGTGGAAACTCCAAAAAAGGCGAAGGCTTACTTTTGTATCGACGAATTTTGAAACCCAAAGTCGCGAGAGCTTCAGATTCAGTTGAAAAAAAATGAAAAAATGAAACCTTTAAAGCAAATCCTCCCGAAGCTACACAAATGGAGTCATGGAAAAAGAGTGAATCTTTAACTGAAACGCTGGGTGATTTTGAATTCAGTAAACCGGTTTATGCGTCCTTAACAGTACTTCGGAATTTACTGTCGTGAAGGTTTAGGGTTTGGGAGAGTGAAGACTTGAAAATTCAGTGACAGAAGTCATCTGAGGAACGAAGAGGGAGAGAGAGAGAGAGAGAGACTCTCACACCAAACTGCAGGTTTTGTCTTGCCATTTTAGGATTGGTAATAAAACGGATCGTTTAGATCCGGTTGGATGGCGTTAAAATTTTAGGGGATAAGTTTTAGAGAATGTATAAGATAAGAGAATGTATTATTTTTAAAAGGTTGGCTCACATTTATGTGACGTTTATAGAGGGGAATAACTTTTAACTTGGTTTGGATGTTTTATAAATAAGAGGGGGTGAATGATAGAAAAAGTAGTCAAACGACTCTTTTGTCTTTCCTTAACTTGGTTACCCATTAAATTAAATATTAAATTACAGAACCAAATCTATTTAATTATTTTTAGATAATTTGAAGTTATATTATTTATTTCATTGAAAATTTAATTTTTTATAAATATATTTAAAGAATTTTTTTTAAATATGTACTTTTGAATGGTTGGTTATTATTTAATTTTTTTTAATTATATTTATTTTGACTTGTTGGCTTATCTATTATTTTTTTTACTAGCATTATATTTATTTTGATTAAATTAACAATACTGTTAACGAGGAGTAAAAACATAAAAAACAAGAGACTTAAAGGGGGATAACTTTTATTTGGCCATAGGGGTGCCTAAAAATTATCCCCCCAATGGAAGAAAGCTAAAGGGGAGGGAAACTTAAGAGAGGGAAGAGGGGGTAAATTTTGTCATCCAAGCAATGGCATAAGTGTGGGTCCCACACTTATGAGGGGGTAAAAGTTTTGAAAGGGGCTTTTGGATGCATCTAATCGGGGCCTTAATGTAACAGTTATATATGTGACCTAAAAAAGAAAGAATATTGAACGATCCGTAATTTACTAGTATATATATTATTTGATTTTAAATTTTTATAATTATTTGGCAAAATATATTTTTTTACTCGTTTGTTACTTATGAAATAACAAAATTTTTATTGATCATTTTTACACTATAACCTAGTCCCTTTTTTTTTTCTTCTTATGCACAGTAACTTTTTCTAATTTTTTATCAATTATCAATTTTTACAACTTTTTCACAAAGATTTACCAAACATGCCCTCTAATTTTTATTTATTTTTTTATTTCTATTAATTTTTTCATCTTTCTTTAATTGGTAAATTTTTTTATCGAAGACATAACAATTATCTTATAAGTGGAGGAGGGAGGAAGGATTGGCGGTTCATTCATTTTTGTAGAAACGGATTGTGTAAAACTTCGGTATTTTTAAAAATTCTATCCTTATTTTTGTATTTTCAATAAACAATAAATGCACAACGCATATTTAACCGTTATTTAAATTTTAATAATTCATAAAAAAAAATCTTAAAAATATTTTTTGGAAAAATAAAATAAAATTGAAACCAAATTCTAAGAAGAGCTTAAAAAAAAAATAATTCCTAAAATGGGGCTTTCATACAAATTTTTGAAAGCAATTTTAAAAAGAGTTTATCAATAAACTTAACTCCCCCTAAATTACTGTCCATAAAATTCTTGAAGTGATGTACAAAAAATTGCATGCAACTATACATATATCTATATAATAAAACGCATCCTATTTTAAAAATATCTCTCTCACATTTGTATCCAACGGCTCAGGATTAATTCGATATTCGTTCTACGGCTGAAAACAATTTTCAGCCCTTTCACCTGCTAAAAACCCCGCCCAAAGCATTTGTGGGCCCCAAAGCAAACGATGACGGCGAGGTGCTTGGTAGCTGAGTTGCAAAGAAACTCGCCCAAGTGGACCAAAGTAGTAGATGAAATAGTTAGGATAGAGAAGAAGATCTTCCCAAAGCACGAATCGCTTGCTAGATCCTTCGACGACGAACTGAAGAAGAGGAACGGCGGATTGAATTACATGGAGGTCGACGGAGATGCTGCCGGCTATCTCTTATATATACATATATCATATATATATTGATAACTTTTTTATGGATGTATATCATATATATATATACACATATATCTATATATGCATTTGACTTGGCCAAATACTCCTTCAGCTGACAATTCATTATTTCGGAGATGTCTCGAGCCAATAAATTGAATAGATATCTCACAGGTCTCACCGATCCTATTGAATAAATATATACGATTGTAATTTTTTTCTCTGCCGGATTAATTCAAATTCTTTAGTTTGTTTCTTTACCGGACTAATTCATAAAACAAATTAAAAATGTATATAAGATTGTAATTTTTTAATTCAAAATGTAAAAATGTCAGTTTATTTTATAAATTGATTAAATTT
>QLOD02000013.1:43189213-43200234 GCA_003260245.2 Sideroxylon spinosum | reverse complement strand
CAATAAGACTCAAATGAAAAACGAATAAAAAATTGACAAGTAATTAACTTATGAGATAAAATGAGTTAATAGATGAGTGATTAATTCTTCCATTCTTATAGACGTTATGTTTAGTTAAAAATTTTTCTAAATTCAAATTACTATATATAGGATGGTAAATTGTTTTATCGACAAGTAACATATTTTTTTAATTTTGATTAATAATTTAAAATTTATTAAAGAACATAGAAAATTATAATTATTTATAGAATTTATCACAAACCATTGAAAAACAAAAGCTAATTTTTAATTTTACGATGAGTTGCGTCAAGGCCAATACTCTGGGGAAGAATGTCAACATATTACCTAATAAAAAAAAGTATTAAAAAATTTAAAATGAATAGTACAATTTTTAAAATTGTGAGAGACTACCAATCCATAATTAGAGCTTTATTTCTAAAATATATTATAAGTATATCAAATAAAATTATTCTAAATATAAATTAAATGCTGAGATTAGATATTAATTTATGATTTGAAATCACCTGCATGGATGAATTTGAGAATTGGAATTCAAGAGATTGATCATGACATCATATACATCCGTTATTATTATTATTATTATTATTTATTATTATTATTATTATTATTATTGGTTGTGATTTAGACCTGGTAAGAAAGCCTTTCGGGCGTCACAGCACCACACCACACCACACCACACGTTAAGACACATGCATCTGGAAGGAAAGGGACACTCGTATATGCAACCATCTTTGCCCCTTGGCAAGTTTGGAAAATTAATTTGGTTCATGTACCAAAATTTATGCACCGCCACCTAGGCGGACGGATCCAGGATTTGAATATACTGAGATCAAATCGATAAGTATAAATTTATACTTACATATAATATACTCAAAGATAATAAATAGTATACTTGACATAAAAATAAAGATAAAAACTTACAAATTGTTTGAGTATTGGAGTAATTTATTTTGGAAAAATTATTTTATGAGGTCAAATTAAAGAAAAATACTCTAAAAATTATACTATCCCTGTAAATTTGTGATTGCATACAATATATTGAAAGATAATGGATAGTATGTCTGACGTAAAAGTAAGAACAAAATTTATAAATTGTTTAAGGCATTGGGGTAATTTTGTTTTAGAAAAAATATTTTACGAGACAAAATTACAAAAATGCTCTAAAACATATACTATTTTCATAAATTTACACTTGCACAAAATGTACTAAAAGATAATGGTAGTGTATCTCACATAAAAATAAAGGCAAAATTTATAAATTGTTTGATGTATTAGGATAATTTATTTTTAAAAAAATATTTAACGGAATAAAATTATAAAAATATTTCAAAAATTATATTATTTTCTATAAAAATTTTACTTTAAGTGGGATCAATGAACCCTGCTTGTCCCTTACTTTGTCCTCCGGTGCATCTAGACTTATATCAATCTATCATTCATACTCGTCAGCACTACTATTCAACTGGCGGAGGTACCATTCAAAATCTTTAAAGTCCATGGTAACCTGTAAAACCAACAGCTGGAACTAAAGAAACTGGAAAGGCGAAAGACCAAGTCCATTGTGGTATTGTAATGGACAAAATTTTAACCCAAAAAAAAAAAAAAAATATATATATATATATATATGTATATATATATATTTTCAAAATCTTAACTATATTTAGGATGCATTTAATGTACTGATTTTTATTAAAAATCTTTAAAAATAAATTATTTTTTATCTTACTGTATGAATTATGAATTTATAATTTATATTATGTTATCTTATTTTATCTTTTCTTTATCACTCCAACTACACCCTTAATTTAACTCTAAATTCATCTCACTTTTTAAATTTTACATTCACTTTTTACTAAGTATTATTTTAGCATTTATTGGAAATTAGTTTAAGTTAAAATATAAATTAGGATAAAATGCAAAAAGCAGTCGTTAGAATTTATCTTTGGTGATATTTTTAATCCTTCTCGTTCTAATTGCAATACTCTAAATTCTACCGTGTTGATTAAGGTGCAATTGTATTCTTTTAATTATAATAATCTAATTCCTATGATTTAGTCAAGGTGTACGTGCAATTAGGTATTTCTATCAAACACCATTTGTAACCAACGGTTAGAATAATAACAAATTTGTTAAATGTTTAGAGTTCCAAAAAAAATTTAAAAAATAAAAAAAAAATTTAAAAATAAAAAAAAATTGGCATTAAAATAATATAAAAGTAACACCTAATAAATTTTAAATGAAGTAAATTAAAAAAATTTAGAGTTTTTTTTTGGGGGGGAGTATTTTGGAAAATTTGGAATTCCCCATTCAAAATCTCTAAATTTCGAATCAGATTCTGTTAAAAAAATTCAAAAGTAGTCTAACCGTTTTCGTTCTTTATTTGGGTTTGGTGTAAAAAAAAAAAATAAATAAATAAATAAATCGCGTAAAGTTAATGGTGGAGGGTGTGGTGCTGGTTTGGGCGCTGGTGGTTATGGTGGTTCACACTATGGTGGGTTTGAACAATACGGGTTCTTCTATGTAAGCTCTATTGGGATGCCCTCCGGGGGATATAACCAGAGTGTGGAAATTTTGGGCCACCCTCTGCTTTTCCAACAAGTGTACGAACCATCCTCAGGTCCTAGAATTTCACCTGGGTGGGATGTATGCCGCACGATTGCTAAGCTAATTTTCTTTATATTTATCCATTCATATTTTGTGTTTGATATACCAATTTTTTCAATTGCCGTGCTGTTACTCTTTTAAAGAACTGAAGCGGGTATTGGGTAATTTTGAAATCTTTTTTAATACAAGTTGAATTTTGGAGAAGGTAAATTATAAATTGACAAATTTACCGTCCAACATCTAAGTACAAATGATGTTGGATAAAAAAATTCAATTACATCTTGAACGAACTATAGTACTAAACATTTACAATTAAAATTAAAAAAAAAAAAAAACTAAAACAACGCATTTTTGTACTTTATCCTCTAAATTACAGGACTTAGATTCTTATTGTAAAAGGGGTAACGGAACCAATTCTAGTTTAAAAGTTTGAATTTTATGACCAAAAAAAATGCAGCAGCAAGAAATATTGCATTATTTATATGCGGGAGGGCGTCTGTTGTTTTCTTTTAGAAAATAAAAGAAAAGTGAAAAATCGCATGTTTGTATGATTGATTGACTGACTGAGGTGAAATTGAGAGCACAAGGGGGAAAATGGCTTTCCCACATGTATGTGTGTGTATATGTGTGGGTCACCTCAGCTATCAGCGTAAGCAATGGGTTCGAAGTGACACCACCTCCGAACGTCACTCTCTCTCATCTACTCCTCCTGCTTGGACTGCTACAGGAGCTGTTTGGAGAAAAAAGAAAAATAAAAAAGTATGTACAAAAGATGTAACATAAAGGTGATAAGTGATAAAATGTGATTGAAAGAAAGTACAACTTTTGATAACTTTTGATAAATTTTGATAGTTTTAGACCTGCCAAACAGCCCCTATAGTGGCAACGCGGAAGAAGGTTTGAAGATTCTCAGTCGGTTCCTCTCTCTCCATTCTATGACTTTCACTCTCGGTTTCATTGAAAATTCTACATTCACTCCCAATCAATTGAATGAATGGTACAATACACATAGAGAGATGTGGGCCCTTTTGCCTCCACTTTTTGAACTGGTCAATAATTGGAATTCATTCTCTCTTCTTATCTATAATTTCCCTGGCCCTTTGTGGGGGGAGGAAAAAAAAATTGCCTTTCTTCGGTCAAAAATTCTCCCTTTTCTATTTCTCTCCCCGCTTTCCCCCCTTCCTTCTTCCCCTTATATCTTGTGGTGTTTCCTCCGACTTCGCCATCACCAAGGGTTGTCCATAGAGCTTGCAAACACCAACCACCCCAATTCAAGTTCTGGTGTTTGGGTTTCACTTTCAAGTCCTATATATGCCATTCCAAACCATTTCTTCAACTGAAAAGCCATTTCCTAATGTACCCACTCGAAATTATCTGAATTCACACCAATTCTAGCCCTCAACCCCTCTGTATTTTCCTGGCCGTTTGTCATTCATCAATACTTCTCTAGCAATTCCAGATGGGAAAAACCAGGGGTTGGGAGGAAGAGGGTCTTATCAACGAACTAACCCAAGGGATGGAGTTAACAAAGCAGCTCAAGAACCATCTTGACCCTTTGGCATCACCAGAGTCATGTGAGCTTCTACTTCAGAAAATAATTTCTTCCTATGACAAAGCACTTTCAATGCTTAATTGGGAGGATTTAGTTGCAAAGCTTAACCAAGTAGCAGCAGGCATTGTGGAAACCCCACAAGTTCTGACTGGTGCTAGCCAAAGGACTGAGGCTTCTGACCAACACTTCAAGGATCAATATGAGAGACATGTCCACAAGAAGAGGTGAATTTAGGGCTCAAACTTTTATGGGTTTCTGTAATTCAGAACTTTTTTATTTTTTTAGTCTGATTTTGTTGGAACCATTTTTTGGATTTGCAGAAAGACATTGCCGCGATGGACTGAACAAATGCGCGTTCGTTCAGAAACAGGGACGGTTGCTCTTGATGATGGTTATAGTTGGAGAAAATATGGGCAGAAATATATATTGGGAGCTAAGCATCCAAGGTGAGAAATCAGACCCACTCATGTTCTCTAGTTACTTAGCCTAGAAAAGTTGCTAGTAGTGCTTTCAAAAAGTGATTAAGAATGTTGATCAAACTGGAATGACTTTTCATGGTTTCATATGTATATTATATTTGGCTCAATAATGAGTCAGCTACATGCTCTCTTTGGCCCACTTCCCTCCGTAGCTTTATCTGATGTCTTTTTAGTTGAGTCTCGATACTAATTTACAGATATAATTTATTTGAAGACTGGTTTGAAAGTTGAAAAAGTTGTCACAATTTTATTTTAATCTAATTATGGGTTTTGCTCTTTGATCAGGGCATACTACAGATGCACTCATAGACATGGACAAGGCTGTTTGGCAATGAAGCAACTCCAGAAATCAGATGAAGACCCTTCAATCGTTAAGATAACATATCGGGGAACACACACCTGTATCCAACCACATCAGGCAACCCCAGCCTTGGCCTCAATTGAAAAGGAAATTCCCAAACAGAACAAAGACCACGCTTATCTGCCCCACCTAGAATCTGAAAATCAAACTCGGCCAAACGGCGGACTCTTTGAATATGAACAAGGACTTGGTATCAAAATTGAGGATTTGAGAATCATGGAGGAGGTGTTTCCTTCCTTTTCCTTTCCCTCTACACCAATTGAACCCCATAATGTCCAAACTAATATTTTCTCAGATTCTGTCATGGAAAATAATTTCTTGGGTAGTGATCATTCCCCGGCATTTATCTCTCCAGAGACATCCGAGTCCGATTACTTCTCACCGATGCCACGCTACATGGACGACAGCTTTGGGTTGATCCAGAATTTGCAGCATTCGGGTTCTGATCTCACCGAGATCATTTCAGCTCCAACTTCAGTCACCAATTCTCCAATGATTGGGGACCTGGATTTCTCGCTTGATCAAGTGAATCTTGATCCGAATTTTCCACTTGACACCCTCGAATTCTTATCTTAGCTGCAGAGAGATTCAGCCTACCAAAATCCCCAACTGCTTGATCCTAGCTGGCATCGAAAGAGAGACTTGAAAATGTCCATACAAGACGTGGTTCTACCAAAAATGGCTCGTAAAAGCCTCCAATGTTGCTGCTCAGAAAGTTTCCCTTTGCTTAGGTAGCTGTAGTTTGAGAAAGACACTATCATACCATGTATTTTGTATGTAATTCATCTGTTTGCAAGTTTTGGTTTATCTTAGATAGGTACTTGGTTTTTCGACTGAAGAAAATTAGAATCTTAGTGTTTTATTGGGCTGAGGCACTACCCATTGTAAGGTTTTCTGATTTGAATACTGAATCGAGTGGAATTTCAATTTGAATTCTCTCTGTTTTATGAAAAGAAGTTGGATCCTCTTACATTAATGAAAAATCATAGAACTGCTGAAAGTGATTTTATAATTTACAATAGTATTTATTGGATGGTTTACACACTGAAAAAAGTATTTATTGGATATATTAGACTTTGCACTAAATTTGTCACACTCCAAAATTTAGGATGGGACAGGTCGTAAACTATATTGCTTTAGCCCATTACAAATGCAAACCTTCACAAACTCAAACTAGTAACATTTATAATAGTAATATAATAAAATTTTAATTAATTGTGTCAAATATAATTCTCCCAATAACATCAACTAACTAGTTCACAACAATAATAATTCCAAAATTTATAAAACTCAATAATACCTAAATTCTTAAACCAAAATAAATTATTAAATATTTCTATGGGAAGTCACAGACTCATGATGTCACGATCTCTTATTATCTCTTCTGCATAGTTGTGCCACTGAACTTCAATGAATCGAATTACTTTATTACGTCGTACTTTCTCTCTAGTATCCAAAATTTATATTGGTAATTCCTCATATGATAAGTCATCTATAATTTGCAATACTCATAGTCAATCACATAAGTTGGACTACGTACATACTTTCTAAGTATTAATACATGAAAAACATCATTTATTCTAGCCAATTTAGGTGGTAAAACAACACCTTTCCAATACTTCCTAAAATCTCAAATGGTCCAATAAAACATGGACTTAACTTTTTTTCCTTTCCAAATCTAATTACTTCCTTCCAAAAGTGATCGATGCATATCTCAAAATATACCTTTTTACCAACATGAAACTTTAAATGTTTTCTTTTACTATTAGCATAAATTTTCTGATAACTATGTGCAACTAAAAAGCTTTTCATGAATAATGATAATTTTTTGGGTTGCATCCTCCACCAAATCTGGACCCAAAAGTAATCTCTCTTCAACTTCAAACCAACACATTAGGAATGTACATTTCTTATCATACAGATGCGCATATGATGCTACTCTGAAGTTCGAATGATAACTATTATTATACGCAAACTCTACTAAGACCAATTGCTCGTCCCAATTTCTATTCCACTCTAAAACACACAATCTCAACATACCCTCTAGTGTTCGAATGGTCTTCTCAACCCACTACACCAAAATTTTTGAAAAATCTCAATTTGATCTCATAGCACATCTAAACAATCTTTCTCAAAACATAATTTATTACACCAAAAAATGTATAAATTTATCAACAAAAATATAATTCACTATCTTCAACTTCTCAAAGGCCCAACCAACTTCCGTTGCACACTGTTATTCTAAATATTCATAATATATGTCAACATGATCGTCAAATAGTATTTGTCTCCTAAACTTATATTTATACACACTTAGCACTTAAAATTTAAGATTTTTCAAAAATATAACAAACCAAAGCATATTTTAAATATAACTCATACTCTGCAAATGTATTTTACGATTCTTTTATGCATCTTTCTAAAACTAATAACCTAAACTTGAAGCAAAATCTTTTATAGGTAGGACATCAGACTTTCTTATGAAAAGAAAGTATACTTCCAAATTTATAAACTAAACTAGTTATAAAATAAATCATATCTATCTCCCCCCAATTCTCTTATTAATAAAAATCCACCAAGTATATATATAATTGAGCAGCAAAAATCATTGTACCCTTAATATTTGCTTCCATTCATAAATATATTAAAATTTAAACGTCATAATTTCTTAACAACCAATATTGGTTGTTGTGATCTAAAATCTATAATACAATTTCAATGTAAAAAACGAAACTTCTATAACCAAAAACATTTCTCCCAAATTCAAATAGATGAGAAATGACTTCATTATATTTTTTAGAACCTCAAAATCGGAGTTAAATAAGTTAACTTAAAATCATCTCAAAATTCAATATAATATTCCTTCTATGCCTGTCATATCAATTTTTGTCAATATTTGTAAAATTCCATAACCTTCAAACTCCAAATTATGCAAATAAATCTTCAAGAGCTATAGAAGAATTAATTAAACCACCGAGAATAATAATTCTAAAGGTAATCATACATCGAATATCTAAATTTTTATATTTTACCAAAATCCACTAAAATCATACCAACTAATAAAATCGAGTCACCAAATACCATTAACTTTTCTCCCAAGCTCAATTATAAAATATCTTACACTTGAGAATAATCAAAATACACAAAATCTAGCATGTAATTACTCTAAGTCATCAAGAACCAATTCTTACTAACAAAATTTAACTTCTAAAATATTAAAAAAATCTCTAATGTTCATTATACGAGTAACTTATCCAATTCAATATGATATGCTCAAAAATTTATACTATTAAACTTCAAGATAACAGTATTCTAATAAGCAATTATATATATGTGTAGCCTCTTACTAGGAATCCACAAAATCAGAATCAAAATATAATTATCTACCAATTTAACTCAACTCACATTCTTATTTGAACGAACTCTAGAGACCGGACCTCCACTAATGAAAATTAATTCTATTATATATCGTCAACCTAAGGTTTTGATACCATTTTTGTCATATCCTAATTTCAATGACGAGACCGACCGTGAACTACAACGCCTTGCTCGATGGCATACGTAAGTCTTCACAAATCCAAACTACTAACACTTATAATAAAATATAATAAAATTCTGAATGTCAAAGACAATTCTTCAAACAAAATTAACCAACTAGTCCACAAAAATAAAAAGTTTCAAAATTTAGATAATTCAATAATACCTAAACTATCAAACCAAAATAAATCATTAAACATTCCTATAAAAAGTCACAGACTGATGGTATTACGGTCCCAAACTAATCCAGAATTCTTGACTATGATTCTTTCCTCTCACCTGAAAAATATTAAAAATGAATGGTGAGCTAAAAGTCCATTAAATGATTACCAATTTAAAAATAATAATATCCATTTGAAAAAAAAAAATTCTTGATTAAATTGTTTATTTGAAAATTTATTATTTTCAAATGGATATTATTATTTTTGGGTTAGTAATCCATTCAATGGGTTTTTAACTTACCCCTCATTTTTAATATTTATTAGGTGAGAGAAAATGATTATAGTCAATAATTCTGGATTAGTTTGGGATCGTGACACCGTGAGTTTGTGACTTCCTATAGAAATGTTTAATGATTTATTTTGGTTTGAGAGTTTAGGTATTATTGAATTTTAATTTTAAGACTTCTTATCTTTGTGTTTTAGTTGGTTAATTTTGTTTAGAGAATTATCTTTGACATTCAGAATTTTATTATAAATATTAGTAGTTTGAATTTGTAAAGGTTTACGTGTACCAAGGGATAAGGTAGTTTGATTCATGGTCAGGAGGCTGGGGTGTGACAGTTTTTCTTTGCTCTTTTGGAATTATAGTCCTACCCTCTTTTCCGCTCATTCAGGTGCTGGAAGGCGCAACCTTTTATGGATGTTAATAAATGTCACTAGTTAAGAGTGAAAGAATTTCTCTCTCTAAACTAGATGCAATTTTTTATTTTTTATTTATTTTATTTTTAATATGGTGGGGGAGGAGCGGACAATCCCGGATCACGATGGGATAGAAGAAGATGACTCCGACCACACCAGCTGCGGCGGGCTGGCAGCACTCCGTTCATTGCCAAATAAGTTTTTCACATTTCCTCTTCTTAGATGGCAGTTGGACTTGGCCTCGGAAAACATACATATTAGTTGAGAGGCCAACCCGAAACAACTCGTCCATATAACCCATGGATGTCTATGAATTTTCTTAGGCCCATTTATTTGGCTATTTTGGTATTTTTCTGTTTTTTCAAGGACCACTTAATTTTTTTTTCAATGAATAATAATATCCTATGTTTGTTTCATAAATTTTGTTTTTAGTCTCGAACAAGTCAAGTAGTAGGTTATTTTAATATATTTAAAATTCTTTTTAGTTAATCATGATTTGAGTTTTAAAATCTACTTCCTTTATATAATAATCTAAAATTTTTAAATTAAATCAATTTAGATATTTAATCTTAGACGGATAATACGTTTGGACTATTGAATCTTAATTCGATCACTTTAGCTCAATTGTTTTCGATTTAATATGGCATTCCCAAATCCCAGAAAGGAGATTAGAATAGAGCAAAAGCTAGAAACAGTTGCTAGAAGGAAGAAGAAGAAGGGGGTCGGGTCAATTATTAACAACTTTTGACCCTCTCTCCCAAACCTGCTTTTGTATTTGTACCACCTTATTTGGTTTGTAAAGATAAAAAGGAGATGCTTTTTTTCCTTCCCCCCCGAATGAAATGATTTGATTAGTAGCTTTTGAAGTGGTGAGTTTTAACTCATGTACCTTTTGAACCTCATTATTCTCTCTTTTTAGACTGCTATTCAAACTATAATAAAAAATGATTCCTTTTCTGTTCACTTTCTTTTCTCTTTCTTTATGGGCTTTCTTTACCCCGGGAATAAGAAATTAAGGGCAGTCGTATGTTTCGTTCAAGGATTTGTGAAAAGAAAAGTAAAATAGAATAGAATCTAAAATTATGTCTTTTGTTTAGTTTATGATGAAAAATAAAATAAAAAGAAAGTATGTTATTTGAGAAATTAAAAGTAATTAGATTTAGAAATTAAATTATTGCAATTTTAATAATATTTTTTTGTTTTATGTTATCTTTTGTTTATTTTTAATACGTTTTTAAAATCTCAATCAAAATGCGTTGAATTTAGTTTTAGAAAAAAAAGAGAGAGAGAGAGAGAGAGAGAGAGAGAAGAAAAGAATAAGACATGAAAGAAAAAAATTCAGGTAAAAAAATCAATATATATAAAATAAATACTAATTTTCATATTAAAATTTTCAAATTATGAGGATGTTAATTAATTTGAATGGAAAAACTGACACTAGCATTTTAGTTCAAACTACGTGATGGTAATTGGTTTACATTTGACCAACATATATATCAAAGTTATGTGTTTTTAAGCTAAATTATAATGGATGAACTTTAAAATTTTTAAATTATTTTATGTGATCATTAATTTGAATGAAAATACAAACTGGCAGAATCACGTCA
>QLOD02000013.1:43003198-43019629 GCA_003260245.2 Sideroxylon spinosum | reverse complement strand
ACGAGTGATTTTAATAAAAAATCTGGAAAGATGGCTGTCCCGTAGAGGTTTGAGACAGCAACACCTGAGAGAGATTTTTAATTTCTGTATTAATCAGATCCGTAAGGAGTGGATTCTGTCTTTTTTGAGAAATATACATGTTAAACTAGACAGAATTTTAAAAACTTTAGGCTTTAGAATCAGCTGATTTTGATTTGTGAGTAATTTTCGATGAATTTACAAAATTGGAGGCAAAAGTTTGGATGCATAGAGTATTTGTTTTTTAAGAAATCGAGATGCGTTAAATTTAATCAAATTATTTCTTAAACACTTTATTTATTCATATGGTTGGTTAACAAGTGTGCTAATATGGTATTTATCATGTATAAAATAGAAATGGAATTTAGGATGCAAGTACGTGGGAAGAGTTAAAGTGGTCTAATCATTATTTGATTGGTGATTCATTATTGAGTTTTAAGAGCTTTTGTAAAAAATTATATAGTCGGGAAATTAGAAAATGTTAATCTTAGCTATTTGACTTGATAAACTGAATTTTTTGAAATATATGCAAGGGTTGAGAAAATTATATTTACTGTTATTTAAAGAATTTGGCAAGTTTACAATTATTATTTTATATAAGTGGAATGGGTTGAACAGGCTTAGCTGGTGTTCTCTCTACCTTAAGGGACAAAATAGGTACCTTAGGGAGCAGCATGAAAGTTTGGTATCAGAGCTTAGATTTTGAGGTTTTGTAGATTAGTTAGTGTTTGGTACTTGCAGCCAAATGTGGTAATGGTGTTCTTGTGTTGGGTTTTGGGTATGCGTCAATTGTATGTTTAAAGCTCTGTATATATATGTAGAGGTCTTTGTTTGTGTAATCGCACTGCTGATTAGGACTTGTATTTTTTTTTTGTTATTTGTTTCCAAATCTGCAGGTGAGCTATTCAATTTGCTTCTATAAAGGTATATATATGTATAGGTCTTCGTTTGCATGTGAAATTCGACGTGTGAAGAAGATTTAGCTGTGTTAATCTGGTCATAGCTCATTCACTCTCCTCCTTCGTATATGCATGATTGAAGTGGTGCGAAAATTCGAATATTAACTTTAAGTTTATATGTATGTATATATCTTTGTTTGCATGTGAAATTCAACTTGCAAGGAATTTATAGCTATGCAATTATAGTTGTTTCTTGATTGGAAAATGATCTTGCGAGAAATTTATGCTTGCTCTAACTGATTGATCTTGTATGTGCACACTTGTTGGTGGATACGTATGTAAATGGCTATGCATGCATGTGAGTGTGAGAGAAAAAATCAGCTGTTGAAATCTGGTGTTAGCTTCTTAACACAGCTTCTATATGTGCTTATCTCTGTGTATAGTCGAACTTGTGAGAAAGTTCAAGTTTTCTGTTTTGATTGATCCGAACGGTGTCTTATGTGTTTTGTTTTACAGAGTTTGGGTGGTTTGTGACAGGTGAAGTGATCGCAGGACTGAAATTCAGAAGTTGAAAAGCTGTGCTTTGTTGGGAAATTAAGTTTGATCCGGATCTTGTGGGAAGCATACGATTCTGTGATCTTGATTGGTCCGGTCCACTGCTGTGATCTATTCGGTGGACTAAGATGGGATTTGTCTTGGGTTCTATGTTGGCGAAGATGGATATATTATCCACATCTAATCATGCTTCTGTAGTATCGATAAACTTATTTGTAGCACTTCTTTGTGCATGTATTGTGATTGGTCATCTGTTGGAAGAGAATCGTTGGATGAACGAGTCTATCACAGCCTTGTTAATTGTAAGTTTATGTATATACTGATGTACAGTGCACTCGCGCGCGCACACACACACACATGGTTGATGGTGGCTTAAGAAGAAGAACTGAATTTGAACTTGTGTGGGTTTCTGACAGGGTTTGTGCACTGGAGTTGTTATCCTATTAACCACTGGAGGAAAAAGTTCACATCTGTTAGTTTTCAGTGAAGATCTTTTCTTCATATATCTTCTTCCACCTATCATTTTTAATGCGGGGTATGTTGTGTATTTTCATCAATATCTTCTTCTATGAGCAAACTGTATTGTGGCAGTTTTCTATTAAAGCAACCACCAAATTTTGTTGTTTTTTTTAGACGGTGTGTCCATGACACATCACATAGGTCACGTTTTAGTGTCTCTAGTAGTTATAATTGTAACCTTACCATCAATTTTAGCTTGTTTTGAGTTTCATATTAGATTGGTGTTTCCAATTCAGGTAAGATAGCGTTCGGATGTTTATATAACTTTCTAATTTGGTTATTGCAACATCCGTACTCGGTGTGTGTAGAGTGATGCCTTTTCTAATTTAGGTTACAAAATTAATTGTAGTAACTATTTTGCCCAAAAAGGAGGCTGTAAACGGGCTGCAATGTCCAATATGACTGGAATAGCACCTGGAAGTTGGTCCTTGTTTGAGTTTTGCCTGTTCATTTTGACATTTCTTTTCATATCTGATACTAAAACATTTATGCAAATATTAATACAATATGCGTTGGGATGTTCACAAAAGAAAATTTTTGTTAAGCGTTTCTAGAACATGGATTGCTTTTTTGTGGCAAATAAACAACTCACAAAATTAGTGCAATCAGAAAGTATCATTTGAAATACCCTCTAACCTGTCTTCAGGTGATTGTTATTGAATATGAAGCATTGTTCGTAAGCTCGATCCTTTTTTTTTTGTCTTTATCTGAATGTTATGCATCAGGTTTCAGGTAAAGAAGAAACAATTTTTCCGCAACTTCATGACAATCATGCTGTTTGGTGCTATTGGTACTCTGATATCCTTTGCCATCATCTCCTTTGGTATGTTATTTTTGCGTTTGTATTTGCAGCCATTTCCTCTTTACTTGTTTCTGCTTCTTTTGTAGGAGAGGTAAAAAGCTTGTTGATGAATAATTAGTTCTGATGAGATATCGAGTAGTCAAGAAACCATCTTGTCTGCATCTCTGACAGTGATTGTTCCAATTTATTTACCATGCTATAAGCATGATCTTGCAGTCATAACTTCCAATTTCATACCGGACATTGTACTGTTTTTTCCATTGGTATGGCAAGTACCAATACTGGTACTCATATTTTTTTTTTTTTGAAACATTTATACTATATTATTAAGGGAGAGTGGGTTGGTGTCTACCCTTTTGAAGCAGTTTCAAGTTTTTTCTACGAAATTTATCCAATCAATTTAATAATTTTACAATTTAAATGGTTTTATAACTTAATAACTATACGAGTATTTATGTAAGTTACAACAACCCTATATTCCCTCAACTTCCTTCCCATGTTCTAGATAGTCATAGATATCATTTGCAGATGCATTGCATGCCTGTTTAGTGTATATTTATTCTAGAATTTGTGTCTAATATGGCATTAATTATATTGAAAATGATTCAACACCAAATCATTTTAACATAACATAAACATTATTCAACCCCAAATTTCAAAGACAACCTAAAGCAAATCAATAATCTTTTTTCTTATATAAAATTGACTTTTATTGTCCAATACTTTTTTAAGACAATTATAGACTTTTTCAGCATCTCTTTCCTTTTGTTAATAAATGTGGAATCATCTTTAAACAAGTAGGAAAATAGTTTCTCTTTTGGAAGTGTTAGTCCCTCTCCAATTACGCCAAGAGCTTCTTATGTTTCTTTTGACAAATGAATTATAAATTGGAAGTCATAAATTGTAGGTGTTTATTATTATTTTTTGAATTATAAATTCGAAGTAATAAACCACTGGGGTTTATTTATTATTATTATTATTATGAACATGTGTAATGGTTAAGTCAGTCCTTTAGTTATCTCATAGATGGTTTAGGCCTATTCTACATTGGAATGGAAGGATGGAAAAATAAAAAAGAACAGACTTGTATGACTCTACACGCCAAAAAAATTCTTTTACACTGACTAGAATGGATAGACCACCTGTTGTAATGTTTCTTGCTGGCATGGTACGTGCTGGCTTGTGAAAAATGGTATGGAGGCTATTGACAACTATATCTTTGGTAGCAACCTCTTTGGTATCTTGATTGTATTTGTAGTCTTGTGCCTTCTTTGTAGTAGGACCATGGAATGACGAGTTTGCGGAACAGAAATATTTAGGACATTACAATGCTTTGGTGCATGTGTAACTTCTTTATAGTAACACTAGATATATACGCACACAAGATGGAACATGATCCCTTATTACTTATTATGGTTGATTTGGAAGGAGCACAACAGGAGGATATTGTACAATGCCATTAGAACTATCTATGTTCCAAAAGTTTATTTCTTGCTTGTTTATATAGTTGGGTAGAAGAAGGAAAAGAGATTGATCTCGGCTCCTTTGTAGATTTTATAGCCAATATGCATTGAATAGGGGTCTTTATAACTTGTTTTCTTCTTATGGCATTTTTTCGATGCTTTAAATAAAACTTACTTATCTTTTTCAAAAAAAAAATTACTTTCCTGATAAATTTTTGTCGTTCCAAATTTCAGTACTCAGTGCAAATTGTATTTGGTTCATTGGTGCTGAATGCATCTCAAGGTTTATTGCTTCATGCTTTCTTTTATTGTTTTTTCCCCAGGTGCTATGAAAATATTCAAGAAAATGAATATTGGTGCTCTGAAAATAGGAGATTTTCTGGGTACAACTCTCTTCATGTTTCCATAGTGTCTAGGCTGATTAGTTCTGCAACTTATCTTAATGGTCACCCATTTACTTAATTTTTTGCAGCAATTGGAGCTATCTTTTCGGCAACAGATTCTGTTTGCACCTTGCAGGTAGATATATCTTTTTGTTGTTGCGATCTTGTGTCATGTGAAAACATTTCTTCGGACTCATATAAGCCACTTCTTGTTGCAGGTGCTTAATCAGGATGAGACGCCCCTACTATACAGTGTAGTCTTTGGGGAAGGGGTTGTAAACGATGCCACATCCGTGGTGCTTTTCAATGCGATTCAGAGCTTTGATCTAACTCATATCGACTCAAGCATATTATTGCAGTTTGCAGGCAGCTTCTTATATTTATTTTTCACGAGTACTTTGCTGGGAGTTTTTGTGAGTTCTCTCTCTTTCTCTCTCACTGTTTCATGTGCATGAATGCATGTTTGTACTTCTGGCCATGTGCTAATGACCTTTTATTAACTACTTATGCAGGCTGGATTGCTTAGTGCATACATCATCAAAAAGCTTTATTTTGGCAGGTTTGTGAATAGTTATAATGCTAAAATTGCCTTCCTTTTTTTTTTAATCATCAATCAGTTCACCACAAAATGAAGTTCCTGATAATTTTGATGTTGGTTTGTAATTTAAGATAAGTAAAGTTTCTGTCAATGTGGACCATAGGAATGGTGCAGTTAAAACTTGACCTTATTATAACGTCTGTCTATATCTACTTCTGCACCTGATATGTTGGTATAGGTAGCTTATGATTGTGGTTCTGAGAAACACTATATTTGGGTGTGTTAGTGTCACACACCTGTGTCTTTTTTTTTTGTTGTTGTTTTTTTGGGGGGGGGGGGAGGGCGGGCGCTGTTTGATGCCATTCTTTTAACCATAAGTAGGTTATAGAAAGAAAAATGATGATTGTGTACAAGATTCCAATATTTATTGAGGGCAGCTATTTACTCTTCTCATTATAAAATCCAGGCACTCTACTGATCGTGAAGTTGCTCTTATGATGCTCATGGCTTACCTTTCGTATATGCTAGCTGAAGTAAGGTTTCCTATCACTTGTAGGCACCTAATTTTCTGTCTCGTTTCCTTTTTTTGTTTGCTTTTGTTTTATCCTGAATACTGGATAGTATTTCGGAGTCTTGCAATTTACCTTCCCGACACTGAAATTTTGATATCCTAATTTGTCTTGCAGTTATTAAATTTAAGTGCCATTCTCACTGTTTTCTTTTGTGGGATTGTAATGTCCCACTACACATGGCACAATGTCACTGAGAGCTCAAGAATCACAACCAAGTATGTTTGATATCCAAATAAGTTATTCTCAAACCACTGAAACGTTTTTCCTTTTTTGTTCTGGCAAATGGCTTTGATGTCTGAATTTCCTCTTTCACACTTTTCAGGCATGCTTTTGCCACATTGTCTTTTGTTTGTGAGATATTTATCTTCCTTTATGTTGGTATGGATGCACTTGACATTGAGAAGTGGAGATTTGTCAGTGACAGGTATGTCTTACATCAAAAGAAAGTCACTGTCAAACATTTGTCTTCACGTCAATACAATAAAACATGGCAAACTATATCTTTGTTTGCTCAGTTGAATATCTGCTTGCTTACGTCACTTCTTTCCTGTGCAGCCCTGGAACTTCAGTTGGTGTGAGCTCAATATTATTGGGTCTGATTTTGATTGGAAGAGCAGCATTTGTTTTTCCGTTATCGTTTTTATCGAATCTGACTAAGAAGAATCCATATGAGAAAATTGACATAAAGCAGCAAGTATACACTTATAATTCTACTTCTGTGTTTCTGATGTCCTTCAATTAATTGGAACCTTATGACCTTACTTCCGCTTCTCCCTCATATTTTTCAGGTTACAATTTGGTGGGCTGGCCTTATGAGAGGTGCTGTTTCTATGGCCCTTGCTTATAATAAGGTAACATATTCAACTATTTATTTTCCATCAAACATATATGAGTTTTTCTTATCAACAATGAAGGTCTATGTTACATGGACTCTTCTAAGTGAATGATGTAAGCTTGTCGGATACTTGATACTTGGACAAGGATATTTGAGTAAGGGTATTATATACTAATCCCAATATAATTGAATATTCATACAGATATATTAAACAATTCATTTTTAGCACGTAATTAGGTATAAAACTTATATTTTATGCAGAGACTATGAGAGAACATTTTAGTACCATATTATCCTATAAATTAAAATAATTATGTTAAATATACGGATATTTTCGTATATCCTTATATACTTGAATAAGATAATTAATGGAACCGACTAGTCGACATATATTCGTACCCTATATCCATATCAAGTTCATGTAACAAAACGAAGATATATACATACATATTTTATACCTTTAGGTTGTGTGTGGATTTATGGATTTAAAATCAAGGAACTTGGTGTTACTAGTTATGTTAAATATACAGATATTTTCCTATATCCTTATATAATTGAATAAGATAATTAATGGAACCGACTAGTCGACATATATTCGTACCCTACATCCATATCAAGTTCATGTAACAAAACGAAGATATATACATACATATTTTATACCTTTAGGTTGTGTGTGGATTTATGGATTTAAAATCAAGGAACTTGGTGTTACTAATTTAAGGAGAATTGCTTAAATATAACTTCGTTAATTAGATATGGATTTAAGTGGTTCAACCTAATGTATTATGACAGCTTTGAAATCATCACAAATCCTTTACAGTCTGTTTTAGGAAATGGCGTCTCCACTAATTTAGTGGTATTTATTAGAAATCTTCCATGTAAGAATACATTAATTAGCTATATCTCGTATATTTTAATATGATTTAATCTCAAATCTATTCATTTGAAATCCATAGTTATTCAAATTGAGTCTTAGTTGATTTGCATAACGGGCGGTTTATATATGACTTGTTCAGGCATGCCCCGAAGGCACGGGGGTTTTGAAACCATTTTTCTGATATGGGAATCTTTATGTTATTTCTTGTAGATTTTTCACGCATGCAGTTTCCCAATATGTGTAGATTCTTATAATTTTTTTTTTTTTTTTTTTTTTTTTTGTGCATGCAGTTCACAAGTGAAGGTCATACCCAACTTCGAGCCAATGCAATCATGATCACCTGTACAATCACAGTTGTTCTTGTCAGCACAGTGGTAAATAACTGAGACTTCTTGAGATAGCTGAGAAGGCAACCTGCAGCATGGCCTGTCTGCCCAGAGTGAAGGGCTGGATCTTGAGGACAAGTCATGCTAAAAAAAGGGGCCCCTAAATATTTTTCGGGAGTTCACTGAACATTTCCAGTAATGTTTGGTGGAATGTCTGAAATATTACCATGTTTCTTCAAAACCACAGCTGCTCAAATGAGACGTATTGAGTTTCATATATTTGATATGATTTATAGCCTGAACCTTTCACATGCCCCTTGAGGCTGGACGAGCTCCAGCCACTTATACTTCTCCTCAGGCCGTTGTTAGTCTCGTCCGAACTTGGTCACTTAGGGAATGTTCAGCACTACCAAGGAATAACTATTTGGGTAGCGTTGACCTTGTCTCGTTAGGATAGTGACTACAAATCAAACCATTTTAAATGGTACTTGGCGGAATTGAGTAATCAAATTTCAAATTGATGTTGTATTGCGATAAAAGAATGTTATCCCTAGGCATTACGTTTGGTAGACATTTTTCCCTGCCCCATGCACAACTTCTCCTCTTTTTCTTTGTTTCGTCATTTATTTATTTATCTATCCTATTATTATTTCGGTGGCAAAGAAAGAAAAGATACAACCACCATTTGAAATCTATTTATTTTGTTAGACGTTAAAATGTCTAATCCATTTTTATCCTTGTGGGCATTTCCAGGTGTTTGGATTGATGACTAAACCTTTGGTGAGATTCTTGTTGCCTTCACCAAAGAACTTGACCAGAATGTTATCCTCCGAACCAACAACTCCCAAGTCCTTCATTGTGCCACTTCTCGGCAACGGGCAGGGTTCAGAATCTGATCTGGGAGATCTGGGTGGCCAAAACGTGGCTCGCCCAGCCAGTTTACGGATGCTTCTGTCCACCCCTTCTCGAACTGTGCACTATTATTGGCGGAAATTTGATGATGGCTTCATGCGACCCGTTTTTGGGGGACGCGGTTTCGTACCATTTGTTCCCGGTTCACCAACTGAACAGAGCGTGCATCAGTTGCAGTGAGAACAGAAATGAGACAAGAGGGCAACGAAAGCTAATCCATCAGCAATTTTGTTGGTGGGATGTTGCGAGGAGAATGGAAATGTGAAAAGAGGGCACAAAAGCTAATTCATTAGCAATTTTGTCTATCAGCGCTTCAATATGGGGGTACGGAACCGTGGCGGCTTATAATCGGTTCTTCTTATTATTTGTGTGATATGGTGGCTTGTGGTTTGATTCAATTTTCTACAGGGTCAGCCCATGATCCAATGGTCGAATCAGGCGCTTTGGTGAGGCTGTCGCCTCTCTGTTTTTTTTTTTCCCCTTTGGTTTGATTGTTTTTTAGTTTGTAATTCTGTATTTAGAACATTGCATGGTGTAGTTGTACTATGTGCTGAAAAATATTCCCGCTACATATATGGGCTGTGTGAATTTGAGTGCCATTTTAATATCTGGTGGGTTACAATCTCATTTTTTTTTTGGGTAATTAAATTACAATCTCATTTTCTTGTATGTTTTGTCAAATAGTTAATGACTTGATGATTTTAAGCCTACAAAGTTCTGATGTTCATTTGAGTGCAGCATGCATGGGTGGCATTGTCGCTGAGGAGTCGGTTAGGCTCTGCCCATCCTGGAAGGCAGAATTGATAAATTGTATTCTCGAAATTACTTTCGGAGCCTGTCATATGTTGTAATGTGTTATAGGCCCGTCAATCCCTCAGACCCATATTGAGGTTACCACTAGTAGGCCCAATTGAATGCTAATGAGCCCAAATTAGGCTCGATGACTAGCCCACTGAATCTTTTATTTGCCTAGATGAGCCTGTGATCCTAATCGTAGGCTCAATCACAATCCCAATCGAGTATTTTCGTTGCCCAAGTAGGCCTATGAGGCCGATTGCGGTCCAATCACGAGCCATCGAGTATTTTATTTGCACAAATTGGCCCCCGAGCCCAATTGTGGGCCCGATCATGAGTTCATTGACTGTTTTTATTCGCCTTTATTCGCCAAATAGGCCCATGAGCCCATTTGTAGACCCCAAACTGGTAATATTTTATTGGTCCAAAATGGGCCAAGCATGAATACTTGGCCCACTCATGTTGCCATTTGCAATGGGCTGTGGGGTTTCGTCAGTCATAGGCCCATCAATTCATCAAGGACCCAAATTAAGAGGACACGACCATGAGGCCAACACCCACTAGTTGGGCCGGACTAAATAAGCCTAAGGCTGAGTTTGGGACGTAAAAAAATTATTTATTTATTTTTGTAATTAATTACTAAAAAATTAACTTTTTTTTTGTACGTTTAAGAAGGAAAAAATAAAAAAACTAATTTTTTAGTTGTTAGCTTTTTATATTTTTGTTAATTTGATATTTTATCCTTTATAGTTTAAAAGAAGTTTAAATATAAGATAGTAAATTTAATCATTTTAAAAAAAACCGAAAAACTAAGTAATTAGATACTCTTCCCAAACACATACTAAGCCTTTAAATACGGATTTTTGTCGATTCAGTTTAAGGCCCATCATCCCACTGAGCCGAATTCATTTTTTGACAAACTTTTAGATATTTAAAAGTTTTATGTCAAGGCCATAAGTGGAACAAATGATTTTATGCAATCGTGAAATTTGGCATGCAATATTGCCTTATCATTTGTGATTTACAGGAATGAAATGCTTGAGAAAATGAATTTGGAAGAGCTAGTTATGTCCCAATCTCAATTTTTAATTTTTTTTGATAATTAAAATTTTGAATTTGGACCGAAATATGGCAAACGAACTCAAACGGTAATGGAATTTAGTATACAAGATCGTCTTAAACAAATGACTTGATAAACCAAACTCTGAAGAGCTTGTTATGATTTAATATTATTTTTTAGATAATTTTCAATATTTAAAGTTTTGAGTATGACCAACAAACAAAACTAGTAATCTCATGTAGTAATTTAATTTGTCATACAAGTTCGAGTTATCATTTGTGACATATAGGAAAGAACAGTTTGAGAAACCTAGTTTTAGAGAATGATTATAACTCAATTTTGTTTTGACAAAATTTTTGATATTTAAAGTTTTGCATTTGAGTTACAAATAGAACAAACAATGTGAACTTGCAGGTTTTTTCGTTCAGGTACTCCAATTAATGCCACTGCCATTACTCTTACCTCAGATTTTCCCAGCTTTTCTTCATTCGTTGGTTGCTGTGAAGGGAAATCTTCCGTCTTGAGGCCACTTGGAATGGCATGTAGGGGCCTACCGTAGGAGAGAGGGAAGCTGCAGTAGGGTTAAAACGTTATCATCAAAACGACGCCGTTTTGCATAAGGGTAAAAAACCGAATTTAATTGGAACGGTCTCGTTTTGATAATAACACCAAAACGACGTCGTTTTGTTACTACTGCAGCCGCGGCAGCAAACCATTACTACTGCGCGGCCAACCCAAAAGCTTCTTTTGTCTGGTTCCCATTCGATACTTGGGCACAAAACATATCATTTTGTTCACTTTCTCTTTCTTGTCTGTGGATTTGCTTTAAAGGAAAGTTTTGTTTGGAAGGGAGAGAGGATTTGGGGCCACTGCAAAAATATATATATATATATATATGCACTACTGAAAATCTCTGAAAATTTATAAAATTTTTTAACACTTGTTTCATTTCTGGTATTTTGTAAGATTTTTATATATCTACATATCTCAATAAATTTTTATAAATCACAATAATTTTTATACAAATTTCAAATTTTTTTTAACCACTTTCAATAAATTTTGACGTAAAACTGTTTCGACGAAACCAAAAAAATTGTTCGGACGGTTTTTCTTTTCAAAAAGCTAACACAAAAATAAAAAAATTTCATTATTCATCTCTAAATTCTAACACAAAACCATTTCGACGAAACCAAAAAATTATTCCGATAATTTCTTTCTCTAAAAAAGTTGACGTAAAAATTAAAAAAATTAACTATTTATATCTAAAAAATGTGGTTTGGTGGTTATGTATCAGATGCCAAAAAATTTTTCAAATCATATTTTTCGTTATTTTTCGCTACACCAAACGGGCCCTTGATGTCCATGCTATGCCGCCACAAGCCTTGCATCATCTCTCTTGCTAAAAAGCATGCATGTTCTTGGTTATGTGAAAACTAAGGTTAAAGGTAGAAACAGATTAAATTATTCACGAGCTTTTCAAGCTCAATTTAAAAAAAATTTGGCTCGAGATCCGTTTGTGATCAAAACGAATTTAAATCAAGTTTGATTTGTATCTCGTTAAGATTCGAGCTCGAGTTATTTGTGATATTGTCGATATTATTTATACAATTCATTTCTTTTTCCTTTCAATAAGGCTAATGAATTTGTGATATTGTAGACATTACTTATCCAATTCATTTTGTTTCTCTCAAATGAAATAAAATTTTATTCTCTCTTGTCATTTACCAATACGTTCCAGATCAGAATTTGTTATGGTATTCGGAACTATTCTAAAATAGTCTGGAGTTTTCTAAAGGGTTCCAAATTTTTTTAATGTAATGTGAATTTTTTTTAAAAGTTATTGTAATATTTTATGTTTCTTTATAATATTTAAACTTGGGGAATTTCGAAAAAAATGTCTTGAATATTTCAGAGTATTATAAATATTATAAATTAGAATATTATACAACCTTGGAGAGTTTGTAAAAAACCTGTTGAATATTATAGAGAATTGTAGAACTCTCTATAAGTATTATAAATATCTTAAATATTTTGGTAGATGATTTTAGAAGAAAAATCCCCACCATTCAAATTATTATTTACCATTCATTGAGAAAGTAAAAGAATATAAATAAAGATAGAATTTGTTTGTTTGAATGAAGTGAAGCATTCAAGTTTCAAGCATTTAAATGAATTATTGAATAAAAAATTTACTTAAAAGAAAAAAAAGAACAAGTTGCTTGTCTAAGTCTTATACCACTTAGTTAAGTAAATTTAATTTTGCATACCACCTTTTTTTCTTCTTCTTTCCTTTTTTTTTTTTTTTTCAAAGCAAGCATTGAATGAAAAACATGTTTTCGTTCTAAAATGAATTAGTCAACAAGTTTAATGATAATCTAAGTTGACCAAAAAAAAAGTGTAAGAAGAAAAAAAAGGGTTAATTTTTATAGTAGCTAGCTACTAACTACTTATTAAAAAACTATTTTTTTTGGTGTTTAGAAAAGAAAAAATTTAATTTTTTAACAACTAACTTTTTGATTTTTTGTTAATTTGACATTTTGTCTTTTAAGATTTAAAAAAAATTAAAACGTAAAGGGATATATTCGATAATTTAAAAAAAATTAAAACCTAAAAGCTGGTTAGTAGTAGTTTGAGGCAGGTGTCTCTTTAGAATAGCCTCTATGATGGCGGGTTCAAACAGTTTGGAAAGAAGTTGCAAATTCCATCTTCTGGGATTTTGCAAGATGATGTCAGCCACTGTTTGATGTTGTGCAGTTATGGAGTAGTTTGGCTTGGCCGGGATTGGAGAGTGAAATTTGTATGCTTATTGTCCTATCATCCTCGAGGGTGGCGGATCCTTTCGCCTTACCAACCCCAGGGAAACTTCGAATACAGGCCTAGATCGTTTGTACAGACAGACTTTTTGGGTGCTAAGATCCAAAGTCGAAAGGGAAGTTCCTTCGACATGGTTCTCTCAAGCGCCCTAGTATACTCTACTTGTTCACCTGTGACGGTTTGGGGTACGGTCAGTTCACCGGGAGGATCGCCCTCCCAATTCGAAGTTTGCCTCGATACACATTGCTCACAGCTTTTTTCCCCCCTCAAATATTGAGTGATTGTTTGAGAAAAAAATTGGTAGCTTACCTATTAACTATTAGCTTTTTGACTTTTTCTAACATAACCAAATTATTTTTTTACATTTTATACTTCTATTAAATATTGAAAGGCAAAAAAGTTAAAAAGTCAGGTATAAAAAAGTTAACTTTTTTTCCTTCACAAAAACCAAAAAAAAATTAATTTTTAATAAATAGCTAAGCATTAATTACCAATTGCATTACATCACCAAAACGCACATAATCAAAACGATTGCAATATGGGTTTTAATGATATAATGCAATCGGTAATTAACGTTTAGGTTGAGTTTGGAAATGAAAAAAATTAAATTTTTTTGTGTTTGGTAAAGAAAAATAACTAGTTTTTTAGTAATTGATTTTTTAAGTTTTTGTTAATTTGACAATATTACCTTCCATGTTTTAAAAAAGTTTAAAATATAAAAATAAAAATTTGATTATTTTAAAAAACTCAAAAAATTAGTGACTGATAGTTGAGGTACGAGTTTTGTCCCAACGAACACTGATCACAGCTTGGATTTAGAAATTCCTGATGAAACAACAAATAGAAATTTGATACTTAATATAACCACATACAAAGCAAGTTGCTCCTCACATGACTTCTTTGGGGATATATTTGACGATAATTGCAAACAATCAACAATTGACTTTTGAACTTAAAAAATTCTTCCTCAAGTATAAGATAACACAGGATAAAAATCGAGACTTTGCAATGCATCATGGAGTACACACGTGCAAACTTGATAGCTCCTCAAGTCATTATAACAAAAATAAAAAAGAAAAATAAAATAGGGCGTCAATTACAAAACACCCCAACAACAAAAATTATAGAAAGCAAGAAAGTAAAGGGTTGGGAGAAGGGGTTTGAATGACCTTGACTTGATCAAGATCAATACTACTGACAATTCTTCATTAAGCTGTTCTTGCGCTCTAAACAATGTGATCAACAAACGCCATGCTAAGGGTGTGAAGATCAAACCAGCCAATATTTGGAGCATCACATTCAATCAATTACTAGCATTTAAGTGATAAGCATCAGCAACCGTAGCAATTGTTCACATGGATGCTTTTTGGCAAATTCAAAAAGAAATGAACTAGTAGGTCCTAAAGCAATTGGCACTACAAGAATGCAACGATAATTTGGACGCTAGTTGTTTGGTTTTTGCCAATTAGTTGGTCAGTAGTAGGAAACAATTTGCTTGTTACACTAATGAGCCTTTACCGACCAAATATCAACAACCTTTCTTGACTAAGCTTTTAGTCAGAAAATGTGAAAATAAAATTTATCCCCGTTTCGGTAACCAATTGCTCGATAATAATGTAAAAGCCAAGGTGCCATTTCTTTGTTCCAAAAATTTTGACTTTTAGCAACCAAAGTTTTAGTTGTTAAAAGATGAAAATTGAGTTCGTATTTTTCTTGATGAACTAGTCGGTAATTGTGTTCTTCCACGACCACATATATAGTTCACAAAGGCTATAGAAAAAAAATGTTTCTTTGTATTATTAATGTTTGACTTACTTGTGTTATCAGAATTTATATCTATGCATTTGTCCTGCATAACATGTTTGTGAGAACTTATTTCTAATATATTCTAGTGACTAGATCTGGTAAGCCTAATTTTGCTGGATGTTGCCACAATGCAGAACGATTATAGTTTATCTTATGATTTCAAGCAATTGCTTGCTTTTGTTGAACCTATTTTGGATCTTGAGTAGACTCTTGGTTGTCGATGCTTAGGGGATGGGTTAATCTAATGTATTCAAGCAATGATACTATCTTTTGTTGATCCAGTTATTGAGTTTTGATATTTTTTTTTTTTTTTTTTGTGAGCCATGTTGTTTCTTCTAATTAAGAACTAATGCACATATATGTGTGTAGATTATTGCTTTTAAGCACTGTTTTTTTTTTTTTTATAGATACTGAACTAACTTGTAGAAATTATATGCAAATTTTGAAGACAAATGTTTTACTAATTTTATAGTGTTGAATGTTTGATTTGGATAGTATTGATGCTATCTAATTTGATGGTATATGTTTTGTTTTATTTATTGGTTAATTTATGTGGTAGTGGTGCATAGTTTGTATATAATTCTGCACAGGGAAAAAAATTTAGGAAACAAAAAAATATTGTAAATTTTTTTTTTGTCTTAGATAATTACCGACCAATTAGTCGCAGAAGGTCCAACATTTGGCCACTAATTGGTCGATGGAGAAAACTGGTAGGAGAAAGATAGTTAAGGAATTGGCGATCAAGTGGTCACCGAAGCTTGAACATTTGATGACTAAGTGGTCATAGAATCATGAACAATGGGCGACCAACTGGTTGCATAAAGTATAAGATTTGGCCACCAACTAGTCATTAAAGATGTTGGATTTGACGACCAATAATGGTAGCTGAAAAATAAATATTTGGTAACTAAAACTTATTTTAGTCGGTAATTCTTTCGTCGATAACTTTCCTAACTGAATGCCGACCAAATTTTTTGGCTGGGAAAACCTTTGCCAATCAATTCTGAGGCTTTAGCGACCAAGTGTTTGATCGCCAAAAATGTCATCTATCGCAGTTTGGAGGAAGCATTAGCCACTACATTTCACTCCCGATCAACCCTAACCTTTGCAACATCCATGCAACGATTTGCATATACAATCCAGTATGTGTATATATGTGTGTGTATTTATGAGCATATCTTCATCTATAAGAAACTGAAAGTATTAGGTGAATACTTAGCAAGAAGAAATAAGCATTAGCCAAACGTTTTTTTTTTT
>QLOD02000013.1:42948249-42958620 GCA_003260245.2 Sideroxylon spinosum | reverse complement strand
CTTCTCAAAGACTGGATCTTATTTTTATAGAAGAGTTATTGAATTATAACAATGTTGAATTGCAGCACCAAAAAAAAGGAACGTTATTTATGCTTTGTGTTTAGAAGACAAAGCTAAAACCTACCAGGATTACCAATTATTTGCAAAAGGGGCATAATTAACAAATTTAACAATCCTTTAACTGTTCAAACCCACTCTAGCTTCTAAGTTTATATCTCTATGCTTAGCCTCGAAAATTGGGAATGCCTATTGTTGAGAGATAAATAATTAAGTTGTCCCCCCCTTCCCCCCGGGCGGGGCTTAATTATGGGTTAAGCTTTTAGGTGAGATCACTAACATGGTACCAAAGTTGGCAAATATTCTAAGTTCAAGCATCCATCACCAGTACCCAAAAAAGTCAATAGTTCTATGTGTTGGCCTCTTCAAACGAGTCAGTTTAGCCACACGTGAGTGGACATATTGAAAAATATAAAGTTGCTCTCCTTTCTGACAGATGAAATTTTTAGGTATGGTGGTGACTAACACTAACACCTACATCCTCAAAATGTGCTTTGTGTGTGTGCGCGCGCGCGCTCGTGTTTTGTTACAAAAACATGATTTGTGGAATTAATCATGCCTTTAAGCATGTGCTGAGAAACCTAGGCCGACTTATTTATCTATATGAACAGCTCCCTATTACCAAAGTAATATATCTAAATGCTGTAAGGAATAGAAACTGCTGCCTTCTAATTATGTGAAATAAGTTTGTGTTCCTCATAATTCTAAGGACGATACGTATTTATGAACTTGGAATCCCTGGCTTCAGCCTGTTTCACTGCACCATGTGGGCTAAGGAAGCCACATCCTTTCTTTTATTGCTAAGATCTATAAAACGTGTGGTATGGGTTGGTTTGCTCTCTCATGGACATAGGTCACAAAGATTGGGGGCTTGTCAAACAGATTCAAAGTCACCATACAGTTGGTTCAATTCAGGAGAATGCTGAAAATAGTGTGGATTGATGAGTTCTAAATATCTGTATATTTTTCTTCATTTGATGGACTTCTGAATATCTAATTTCAACAATTCATTTTTCTGAATGCTTTCCATTCATATGACTTGATGCATTATAATCAGGATTTTTGTAATAATGCTGCAACTATGAATGTATTATATAGCAAATCAATATCAGGATTTCTAGTTTTTTCTAGTTTGAATATGCAATTATGTTCTTTTAACATGCAGACGATCAACGGAGATATCTCTGGTTATTCGCCAGACCATGGAAGCATGCATCTTGACTCACCTAATGCCTCGTTCTCAGGTTTCTACAGCAGCCTAATGGATCTTTCTTGCTTGAGTGTGAACATCTTAGTCATAAAGCCTCTTTTCCTTTGGTATTTTTTCAGATAGACATTTTTGTTCAAGTTCTCCAAGCTGATGGTGGTAAGCTGATGGCAAAATGACCATGCAATGCTAACTTCTTTCATATATTTGCAAATATATATAATCTTTCTTCTTTCAACCCGAATTTCAGTGAAAAACATGTTGTTTTAATATATATGCTGTTTCACTACTGATATAATGAATTTTCCTTCTAAGATAGAAAACTTTCTTCCTCACTGCAGTGTTGATTACCTGCAGGAACAAGATCTGCATGCATAAATGCTGCCACGTTGGCCCTTGCAGATGCTGGGATTCCTATGCGTGATCTTGTTACCTCCTGTAGTGCTGGATATCTTAATAGTACTCCTTTGCTTGGTGATTCCACTGAGTCCCCCTTTCTTCTGTCTTGACTATGTGCTTTTCTAACAGAGACTGTTTGTATGATTCCAAATATTAGAGAATGCTATAATAGTTGAGGCTTCTTTTGAATGAACAGATCTGAATTATGTAGAAGATAGTGCTGGCGGCCCTGACGTTACTGTAGGAATTTTACCTAAGTTGGACAAAGTGACCCTTCTTCAGGTTATTTTCTATATCTTCTCCTCTCTCTCTCTTTTCCTGTTTCTGTTTTGGCAGGGTATTCTTCCATCATTCAAAATCTTTAAATTTCTTTGCTACTTAAAATACTTTTTTCCTTGCTAAACCTGGAATTCTTCCTTGAAAGTTTATTCTGCAGTAGAAATAAAAAATGGTTGGAATGTTTCTCTGGAGACTGGAGTCATCTAGTCCTGGCAGATGTATGTCTGGTGCCACATGGATCAGTAATTGTTCATAGCTTGTTAAAATATCACCATTTGTATCTTATTATTTCTTGGGTAACTCCTCTCATAGCATGATGGAATTGTCCGTTTATAGCCCGTACAGGGTCTCACAAGAACACATGCAAATTATCAAATCAGTCATATCTGTTGGACACACTCCTATCATTCTAGTACATGCGTCGTCCATGATATTGGTATACTTTTTGTTTCGTATTGGCAGTTTACTACTTTGGTGACTCGTCCAGCATGTCCCAATTGATTATACACTGGTTTCCTAGTTTAAACGGTCTCATGTCCCACATAAGAACTCGCACATTCACGTTCCTTGTTTTTCTTGAAGAACACCCTAAATCATGTTGCTTTATTGCAGATGGATGCTAAGCTACCGATGGATATCTTTGAAAATGTAATGCAACTAGCAACAGAAGGCTGCAAGGCAATAGCAAATTACATTCGGGAAGTAAGGACTTGCATAGCTTTGTAGACAATCAAATTTTTTGAATGAAATCGAGTCACCTTTGTGTTTGATACCTGCATCACATTTTCGTTCTGCAATTTATTTTTTAAGGGGAGTCATTGCCCAGATTCTATCAAAATTGGTTTGGTTGCCAGGTATTACAAGAAAACACCAAGCAGCTTGAGTATCGGAGGGGCATCTAGCTATGATCAGGGTAAAAAATTTGACTTATTTTTATTCAGTGGTTGATGAGTAAAGAAAAATAGATATTCATCAATTACTTGCTAGTGAACCTTTCAGTCTCCTTTTCCAAAAAGGACAGCCATTTCAGTATTCTTTTTGGTGGATGGTTATTTTGTTCTCTTATTCAGCAAGGCTTAATAATACCTTTTAGTTTCTCAGGAATTGTTTACCCATTTCTCCCAACAACATAAGAGGACATTTTTAAGTCAAGCAAAAAAAATTATTATAGAATAGTAAGATGAAGAAAGAACTGAAGGATAAGATTATATTGCTCCCTATGTTCCTAAATTGCAGGATTTGAGGCCTGGCTCTCTTCTCCATGTAGATGGCTCAGCAACAGCAACCTTTTGGTTTCTTACTTACTGCTTCAAATTTTGGCATCATTCTCAGAAAGTTGGTTTTTGGTTGCTGGAAGGATATGTGTTTTATACCTTCTTACAAATTGGATGTAGAAGATGTGGGGATACCCTCTTTTATTTCAAAATTTGAATGCTGAATCTTAAATTTCAAATCTCAAGTGCATCTTTCCCTTGCATGTGTGGCTTTCTCAGCTCTACTTCATTTTTTTGCCTTTAATTTTTCCCTCCTCACCCCCGCCCCCGGGCAACAAAAAAAAATAAAAAAAAATAAAAAAAAAGGTGCATTTGCTGTTAGATAAGAGCATCAACATCAAAAACTCCAAGCTCCCTCTCTTTAAAATAGAGAGGAGCCAAAAGAAAGGAAAGAGGAGTCCAACATCACATTTTCTTCCTGTCTATTTGGAGATGTAAGTGATGTAGGTTCACTCTCTTAATATATATATTGTTATAATTTTTTGATAATAAAAAAGTATATATTTTCCTCCTATTGTTTTTTGAAAAATGACCTATTATTTTCTGAAAATGATACCCTTGAAAATATAAATTTAGAACGATGACAATGGAGGCCCTGTTTGGTTTACCCAGTGTTATAAAAAAAAAAATTTATTTTTTATAAAAATAAATTAATTAATTGTTACCAATTTTCATTGGCTTTCTAACCTTTTTTTATTAAACACAAAATTAGCTTTAACCACTTTCTTAAAGATTTGGCTAGCTTCCTTTAATTTTTAAAATTTTTTTTTTTACTAATTTTTACCAACTTTTACAAAATTTTACCACCACTTGACACCCAAAATGAGTAACAAGTGTCCTGGTGTGCCAAGTCTTTCGAACTTTGTACACCAAGCCGCCCCAGAAATTATAATCATTATAAAATATATTAGTTAGCAATCAATCAATAAAAGAAAATTAAGAAAGTTTGAAAAAATTAATAATTAAATATGGTAAAGAACACGTAAAACAAACACATACAACCCCCCCCCCCCCAAAAAAAAGGGAGAGGGGGGAATTTGTAAAATAAAAAATATTGTTTTTTACTGTATTTTAGACAATAATGGATGCGGGAGAATTTCAACGGATGTGCTAAGATGCATTTTGACTAAGCAGAGTCCACTTTAGTTTTAATTGGAGAATCACCTCATTTTTTCTGCTTGAAACACAAAGAGAGAAAATGGAGCAGCACTAGCAAAAACAAAGGGCTTCCACAACTCCATTACAGGACTTTTCAAAATCCTAACACCAATAACTTAACATTAAACTAACTATACTTAATTGCTTTCATTTAAACACCGAAAGTATAATTCATGATCAAAGACTCAGAGAGAGAGAGAGAGAGAGAGAGAGGCCTTTGAACTCTTTTAGACTTCTCCTCAAAGTCCTTCGCTACAAAAACTGGAAGGCACGACTGTGAGTTCCATCCGACCTGTCCATTCCTCACCAGGCTTCAAAGTGATAGGTTTCTCAATTGCAGCCCCATCCACACACACCATCTGCTTGTACTCTTCGTCCCCGAAATCTAACATTGCCTTTGATTTCTTCTCCCATGGATTCCACACCACTACATTGTTTCAACAACCAGAAATAAGCAACACCAAAGGTTTTAAGCATCTACCCAACAAAAAAAATTAATCTAAATTCAAATTCATGGGAAAATTCAATTCAATTTAAATTCAAATGCATGCAATAATTCCCATCAACCATCAGGATTCTCCTTTATTTGTTTTTATTTTCCTTCGTCTAAAAGCACATGAAAACTTTGTCTAAAAGCATCTTACCAACATCAGGTAGCCCTTCCTTCTTTAGCACGTATGTTCTTTTCTTTTCATGGTCAAGGACTGCAACAACATTTGGAGAACCTAGATAAACTCGATCCACCTACAAAAGAAGCAGCAGCACAGAGATAGCCTTCTTCATCAGTTTATCTTGCTTGGTTTCTTGTAACCTAATATATATATATATATATGTTTATAGGTGAAATTCTGAATAGTCCATGGGTCAACACCCTGGATGTTTAAGAATTAGAAAAAGCTAAAAAGAAAGACTTGAAAACAGATGATGTATAATTTTCTCCTTCCCTAAAGCAGATACAAAATCATATATCCGTCTTGAGAATCAAACTGATTTGCATTCAAGTATTAAAATTTCACATTATATAAATAATTATAGATTATCCAAAATATTAACATAATGTATCTTGTGTTTCCGATAAACAGGTGGAAGTGGTGCTTCCCTTTTGAAGTTCTTATGGTTTATAAGACATTTTACCTCAGATTCAAAGGTTATTGCATCTCCTTGTTCTGTAAAACGTTCTCTTTGGCAAAGGTTGTCTAGATAGTCAAGTGTCTCCAACCCTTCGATCCTCACTTCACTGCAAATAAAACTTATATTCACATAATTACCAGACTGATTACCTTCAACGGGAGCAATAACATCAATATAAACAAGTTTGATTTGATCTCAGCACATGCCACATACCTTATGTCAGAGACAGACAAGTATGTATGATAAGCAAATGAAAATTTAAACGGCTTGCTGTTGATGTTCCTAATGCGTGATATCAAGGTCAATTTTCCATCTGCCCCAAGAGAAACCCTAAGCCGAAACTCAAAACTGGCAAAATAAGATAATTCATTCAGCAACATAAACATCATAAACCATTCATAGTGTTTCCAAACAAATAACTTACTTTGGAGCAAAATATGCTGAGAAGAACTGTGTGATGTTAGGCTGAAAACTCTGACATCGAAACAAACATTTCATTTTGATTTTCAGCCAATTCATAATTTCAGATTTTCTGTACAGGTATTCTATTATAAAACTAGAAGCATTAGTCACCCACTGCGCTGGAACTTACATATCTCTTCCTTCTAAGAACCTCTACCAACAATACAGAACGTGTAAGGACACCAGTGGATATTAACTGTAAGAAACTAGTGTTTAATTAAGTATCAAACAGTTTCCATAATAAAGTACCACATAAAAACAAATATGGCAAAATATGCAGGAATCCATATGGATTTATTCAAACCTTCAAGCATTTAGTTCTTGATTCTATTAACTCATGAAATTACTCAATAAAATATCGAACTCCAAAAGCATCTAAGCTCATACCTATGTGGCCAGCACTTCAAATCTTCTTCAGATGGTTTGAGTAGCAAGTCAATAAAGGATTTTTCATGAGAGTCAATTGAGGGTAAAGGTGGAGGGTCCTCATCAATGCTCCAAATTTTGTTCCTCGCAAATCCATGGCGCTCAAGTGGACCACAGTTTCCAAACTGCAGTAGCATTATACAGTCCATCAATAAAATTACTTGGTTTTGGTTCAAACCCAGAAAAGATAAAACTCAATACTAGTATTTACTCAGAATTGTAAGGGAATGATTGGAGCAACCTGTGGGAAACATATAGGGATTCCTCCCCGCATTGCATTTGGAGGCTTAAAGAGCGCCTACAATTGATCACAAAAAAGGCAGTGAATCAGTCTCTTACATTTCATAACAGTATCTTCAAGTCAATCACTACATATGCTAGACATTAAACTGATGGGCAACCACTAAAAATTAACTTATTATGCAAGTGTTCCCGTGATGGTCATCTGATTTTGGTCAATTTGGGTTGTTTCATGGCTGGAAAAATGGAGTCACCATAAGGTCTCATTCGAGATTATCTTGGATCCATCAATACAGGTACAAAATAAGTCCAGAGTTCGAGAAAGGTCATTTTCCACAACATTTCTATTGACAAACCCGAAAGGGACGTAATACAACCATCTTCTATGCATCATATTCTAACAAAATGATGGGAACTCGGCATGAGTTTCTTAAACTTTGTCCTATGATATTGGTGATGCATTCGATATATCGCACAGTACTTCCATCTCAGGATAAAGGAGTGTCATACTTTAGGGACTTCACTTTAAATTCATATAGTTGATGACAGAGATATTGTAGATTCTACTTTTTCCTTGATATTGAAAATTTTTGAAATCACAGAAATTTGGCAAGCTGCCACCTGAAATAAAAGCATATCATAGAAAGTCTATCCAACTACTAACTTTTCTACTCCAAGTGGTAATTGACCACCCCAGCAGCAACAACAGTTAAAGCACTCCAATTAGAAGAGCCTTCTCAGGACTTCAAAGATAACCATCTTCTCCGAACATAATTTCTCTTTGTTCTCATTCTCTTTGCACCTTCATTTGCTAATTGCAAAGTCCCCTCAAAACTTCGAATTTTCTCCTCTGACGATTCCTTAAAAAATGGTTGAACACTTTTCGACTTCACCTCAATTAGGCCCTATATAACAAGTTCTATGCAATTTAAACTGCAAAGAATGGCAACTACTGAATCTCATTTACAAGCCTACGTAGGTGATGAAAAAGGCAATATACTAATTAGTAAAAGCACAAATTACAATTTTAAAGTAATAGAGAGAACTGGAACACTATTTATCAACTCAGTATACAGATTTACATAATTTCGAACTTACCCATTGGTTCTGAACTAACCACATCTTTCACTAAATGGTAAATCAAGGTATTGCACTCAAGAATCAATACGAGGCACCTGGTATTGGAGAATATCTAGATTCTCTCCTTACAGATAGTAGTCCATGAGGTCTTCCCCTCCTCCAAAAAAAAAAAAAAAAAAAGAAAAAAACATTATGGACGGCTGCCTCCGTTTAAGAGTGAGCTGAGAGTTTTTAATGAATAGCCTGTGCATCAATTACAACTTTGTAGGAAAATTTAGGTTTTTGGCTAAGAAATGATAATAACCATCGATTACAAGTCACTTCCAAACTCCACTAGTACAATGATAACAACGACATTGGTGTTGACATGAATAGGTAGATTCCATGTGAATCAATCTTGATATCAAAATCCTCAAATCATTTAGCATTGTTAAGCGATATTCTTCATAAACACTACCACATAACCTCTTTGCAATGCACAAGCAACATTCTGTTGTGTATGTATCTTATATTTTTTTGACTAGATGATGCATCACTACTGACACTTCCAAATCTTATCTACAATCTCATATTTTAACATCAACAACCATAATTATTTTATGTATTTTATTAAATCATCCACAGTTGAAGATTTTAGGATACCGTTCCATTGTTCAAGATCTTGGGCATTTAACTTAAATCAACAACAGCCCTAGAACTAAATTAAGATGAACAGAACAAAACATTGAAACAATTAGAAGCAAAACATACCTTGCTACTAGTGAACAGAAGTTCTTCACCACAATCATTCCGCCACGAAATGACTTGGCCTCCATGCAGGCTAATCTGGATCACAAATTGAGCAACAGTCAATAAACCAACAGAAAGCAATGAAGATACCAAGCTGTATGATACACAACAATTCAATCATCATCTATTTGGTAAAAAATCTCCTTCAATGGATTAAAGCCACGAAGGGAAATTTATAATTCATTGCTTCAACGGACTCTATTTTAGAAGGGATGATGAAAAGGATCTCACCGTCAACGAAGCCCCTTGAGGGTTTCGAACTACGACTTGATCAATCCCATTCCAGTCTTTTGTCACTTCAATTGCTGCCTTACGATCCCAAACTGCAGCAGAGTGTCCCATTTCCAAGAACACAAAAACAAACCAAAAAAAACTGATCGATTTGCTCTACCTTTTTTTTTTTTTTTTCCTGGCAGACTCCCAAAGAACTTCCAAGTGCCAAAATGAATTCTCAAACACAGAGAAAACCGACAATGATAGGATAAGAAACAGCTGATAATTTGAACTACTGCTACCACCTTTCTCGTGAAGAAGCTTGTGACCACGTGAATTTAATTCAGAAACCCACCTAACAAATTAACCTTTCCAACCTCACTCTAACCATAGTCCCTCGATCCAGAAAACCCTCAACCCAGAAAACCCCAAGAAAGCATTAATACCCAAGAGAATTCCTATTTCCTGAATCTATCCATAGAAGCCTCCAAAATGCAACATCTGGCAACTGCATAGAAAGCCTCAGCTCCTATCTGAAATGCACTTGACACCTCAAGAAATTTTCCATTTTTTCAACAGAAAGGACAATCAAATGGAGAAAATACTTATAAAAAGAAGACTTTAAATGCACTGTTTTACCTTGCTGAAATTTTACCCAAAAAAATTAACTTTTCCATCAAAACAAGACAACCCAGTTCCCAATTTTGAATCCAAATCTGAAAACTCAGATATTACTTTTTAAGGAACAAATCGGTCTAGTTCCCACAAAAGTCGAAATTCCTCAAACCCTGACAAAACCCTGTTGGAGAAATCGAAAACCAGAATAGACAGAGCTTTCAAATTCTGAAATTTGAAGGTGAAACAGTTCTGAGAATAGACTCATTAGTCATTGCATCAAACCGTCAAATCGACACAATGCTCACTCCCAATAAAATCAACAGGAAATTAATAAATAACCCAAGAGAGGCAAACAAAAATCATAACCGAACGCTATGCCTACTTGCATAGCCAGAAGCAGGAGTGTTTTCTAAGAAATCAATAACATTAAATTAAGACTTTCAGAATAGAGCGCCAAGAGATTTAGAGCACTCGAGGAACCCAATAAAATATGGAAATTCGATAAGAATAATATATCTCTATTTAATATTATTTTGTTTCTCTGCTGGAGAGGAGGAGGACGTTCAGATGCGTGAAGGACATGATAAACGGTCAAATTTTTGAAATGGGTGAGACGAAAACGCTTTTAGATCATTGAAAAGAAAATAAAGCTGCGGGTTGACGAAAGGGGAAAGAATATGAATGAATGGGTCTAATTTAACTCGTGTGATACGGAGAGAAGTCAGGATTTCAACTTTAGGCCCTGATTGTATGTATTCAAAAACCTCCTCTAAAACTTTTATCCCCTCATAAGTGTGGGTCTCACACATATACCATTGTTTGAATGGTAAAATTTACCCTCCTCTTCCCCCTCTTAAGTTTTCCTCCCCTAAGCTTTCACCCATCGGGGGATAACTTTTGGGCACCTCTAGGGCTAGCTAAAAGTTATCCCCCTTCAAACCCCTTGTTTTTGACGTTTTTAACCCTCGTTAACAGTATTGTTAATTTGATCAAAATAAATATAATGCTAGCAAAAAATTAATAGATAACCTAACAAGT
>QLOD02000013.1:42922293-42943456 GCA_003260245.2 Sideroxylon spinosum | reverse complement strand
AAAAAAAGTTCTTTAAATAAATTTATAAAAAATTAAATTTTCAATGAAATAAATAATACAACTTCAAATTGTCCAAACATAATTAAATAGAGTTGGTTTTACAATTTAATATTTAGCAAAAGAGTCATTTGACTATTTTTTCTATCATTCACCCCCTCTTATTTATAAAATATCCAAACCAAGTCAAAGTTATCCCCTCCATAAAAATAACATCAATGTGGGTCAACCTCTAAAAACAATACGCCCTCTTATCTTATATCCCTTCTAAAACTTATCTCCTAAAATTTTAGCACCATCCAATCGGACACTTAATATGTCAAACATTTTGGAGAATACTAAATTCTGAATTGAATGGCCAATCCAATCCATTTTTGTAAATTTTTTTCCTTTTTTTGGGAGGAGGACCATGCTGAAATAAATAAATAAAAAAAAAGTAATTAGTCATAAGAATTTTCTTGAATATGTGCAAGTGTTTAGTTTAAAAGAAAATTGGAGGGTAAGAGAGGGGTCAAGGAAGAGGGAAATAAACAAAAGGTTTTCTTTTGTTTGGTTTGAAGATAAAAATAAGAGGGGAAACAAAATATACATGGGATCCAAGGTTATGTTTGATTCCTCGATATAAACATGCGATGAGAATTATAAATCCAATAGGACCACATAAGTGATGTTTGACTGTAACACACAAGAAATGATAAAACATCCTGGTAGATTTAATATCCGTTGTTTCGCTGATTGTGGCATCCTAGAGACTTCTTGGTATTGGAAATCGGTGATGAAGGATATAAGGAAAAATTTCACTTTTACCCCCATCATGTGATCATCTAACAGGAACTATATAACGTCTCTTTGTTCTTCTCCCTAGCTTCTATCTCCATCTCAGACCTTCATCAATGAGTCATCTTCTCCATCAACCGGTCCTTCATCAATGAGTCATCTTCTCCATCAACCGGTCTTCTCTATCAGCAGCACTGAAAGCACCTTACACTTCATCAGAAACTATATTCGCGTAGCAAAGTCTACAATCCTCCTTCACCTACCAAGCTTTCATCCGTTTATACAAACTCAAATTCAACTTTGTTGGACCGAGTCTTGAGGCATCGCAGGCAACGGGCAGTTGGTAATTTTTCTTTCTTCAATTCTTTAGGAACTGATTGGATGGTGCTAAAATTTTAAGGAGATAAGTTTTAGAGGGGGTATAAGATAAGAGGGGTATTATTTTTAGAGGGTTAGCCTATATTGATGTGATGTTTATGGAAGGGGATAACTTTTGACTTGATTTGGATGTTTTATAAATAAGAGGGGTGAATGATGGAAAAAGTAATCAAATGACTTTTTTGCCCTTATAGTGTCCCAAACTTTGTTATCCATTAAATTAAATATTAAATTACAAAATCAACTTTATTTAATTATTTTTAGACAATTTGAAGTTGTATTATTTATTTCATTGAAAATTTAATTTTTTATAAATTTATTTAAAGAACCTTTTTTTAAATATGTATTTTTGAATGGTTGGTTATTATGTAATTTTTTTTAATTATAGTTATTTTGACTTGTTGTTTTATCTATTTTTTTTACTAGCATTATACTTATTTTGATCAAATTAATAATACTGTTAATAAGGACTAAAAACGTAAAAAACAAGAGGCTTACAGGGGATAACTTTTAGCTAGTCCTGGGATACTCAAAAATTATCCCCAGGTGGGCGAAAGCTAAGGAGGGGCGAAAGCTAAGAGGGGAAGGGGGGAAATGCCATCCAAACCATGACAAAAATGTGGGACCCACACCTAAGCGGGTAAAAGATTTTAACCCCTCCTTTTCCTTCGTCCAAGCGGGTAAAAGATTTTAATCCCTTATTTTCCTTCGTGCAAGCAGGGCATTAGTCTTGTTTGCTTGCTTTTTGTTTGGCAGAAAATCAAAATTGATTTTAACTCTTATCCTATACTTTCCTTCGATGTGTAATGCTGGAGATTGCGGCTTTAATCTTAGAAAAAGGTAATCCTCAACTTTGTCTTCGATTTCTCAATTGGTTTAGCACTTAACTATCTTCCAATTCACCCATTTTCGGGCATTCCATACATAAATGTATGTATATATATGCAGACGCATATATTTGTAAAGATTCGAATCCTAGTATAGCTCAGTCATTTGATTTTCATTCGAATTTGCAACTGATTAGAGAACATTGATTCCCTTTGTAGAATTCGTGTATCCACCAAGACGAGTCGGATTCATAAAGGTTATATAGGGAAAAAGGTATTACCACAGCATTCATCTCCCGTGTACGACAATGAATGGATTTCCTAGAGCTTCTGGGTGAGTCTGGTTGAGTTTGCAGTGATAAAAAATGATATAAAAATGAGATAAAATGTGGATTCGTAATAAGTGCAGTGAGATAAAAAATAAATAAATTTGGAAGTTGTTAGAGCATTTTGGTACACCAAACGGTGTCTCTATATTGAAATGCTTTTGGTGGATCATATCAAAAAATAAAAAATAAAAAAACCCAAATAAAAAAGCCCTTTAAATTAGTTTATTTATATGGAAGTCCATGTGGTTGTCGAATGAACAAATGATTTTTCTAGAAAAGGGGAAAAGTTCTTGGTTTTTATTTAATCATGTGTAATAGTTTATGGGAAAATTTGTATGATGCTCAAATTCATGAAACTAAAATTCAAGATCTAGCTATACAATGCTTTTTATCTCCTTTAGGAACTTGCATGATATTTGGTAATTTCGTAGTTTGTACTAGAGTTTATTTGATACATTCTCCAACCGCTAGACAGTGGACATAACAAATTTCCCTTCAATACTATATTTACTTAAAGAAGACACTTTCAGGACCTTTCAGCTAAAAGTATGTGGTTTTGGGTGTATGTCTAGGGAAACCTTTCTAGAGCTTATTTTCTTTGAATATGATTTGTTTAATTAATTGTGTCAGATGTCCCCTAGGTCAAGATGTGTATTCTCTTGTTTTTTTTTTTTTTTCCCTTTAAAGGAAAATATAAGAAAGAATTATTTGTAATACAACTTTGCATAGCATCATTTTTATATGTACATATTTGTATTCGCACTGAAACATTGGCCAAGTTTTACTATCCAAAAAAAGAGATTTGTGTTAATATTGGAAAGAATGTTCTATATTTGTTTTCTTTTGAGGGTTGTTTTTATGTCATCTGATAGAATTAAGAAATGAATAATATATGTATAATAATGTAAACTTCGTCACTCATTTGGGTGTTTTCCTTCTCAAGGTTTGGTAAAGGGAACTGGAGGATTATCTTAAATTCATATGGTGACATATTTGAAGCGAGGACTGAGATAAGCCATTTTTTTTAAGTGCTTTTGTTTGCTTTATGCCCTTTTTCCTTTGTGTTAAACATTGGAGGTTTTTTGGTTTAGGTTGATTTGCAAGACAAGTGGAGAAATATGATATGGTATTGATTCTTCCAAATAACAGATTGCAGTATGTATTATAGCTCAGATATGCCTTTTGATGTTGCATTTTTCCTTTCATACCCTCTCTGTTCATTTTAGTGAGCTTCTCAGAACATTAAAGGTTAGCTATAAACACATTAGTTTGTAGAGTCTTCTACTATCTTTAATATTTGTATCATTGCATGCCATGTTCAATAGACTGACAAGCTATGAATAATTTCTTGTTTTTTCTTTGTTTTTATTTTTGGATAATTGGTTTCTACTCTACATGATGGATTTTCAAACAAGAAAAAAAAATACCAATTGCTTGAATACATCAATGAAGCATCGTATACGGCCTATATGAGGGTATTGTTGTATCCCCCAGCCACTAGTTCCAATAGTGAAGAACAAGTGTGAATAAAGCTAGGAAATATAAATGTTGATAGTTTATGATGATGTTAGCAATGAAACTATATGTGTTAATGGCACTTTTATAATAAAATTGCATCTTAGGGTGCGTTTGGTGCAATGAAAAACAGCGAAAAATGTAATTTAAGTCACTTTTTGGCGTTTGGTGGCCCAACCCAAATCACAAATTTTGGACAGGAATAGTGCCGAATCCGTCCCGATGATTTTGGCTGCCATCGAAACGACGGGTTTGAAGATTCTGCTAAGACAGGGCTAAATCCGTCAGAACGGTTTTGAAATTCCGTTGAGACGGTTTAGGCTAATGGCTAATCCATCGGAACGAATTCAAATAGCATCAGTATGGTTTTCAGCAGTAACCAAACCGTCGGAATGGTTTGGTACTTTCCGTCGGTACAGTATGCAAAAACTAAAAAAAATAAAATAGACAAAGTGGGTGTCATTTTGTAGCACACAACTTCATGTTGACATCCCAAAAAAAAAAATTTTCATTCAATTAGTGGAATTATAGTTATGTTATTTTTTTTTTGATAGATATGTCACTTTTTTTTTTTTTAATTTGGAGAGAAAGAAAATGTAAAAGTGTAACAGAGAATTTCAGAGGTTTTTAGCAAAAAATTTTGCACCAAACGCACCCTTAGTTGATTTTTTTTTTACTTAAAGTGACTGACTTATGAGAGAGCCATATTAATCGATTTTTTTTCCTAAATAAAACGTGGATGATCGATTCCAAATTAGATGTTCCAATCATTTAGAAACAATATTAGTCATCGTTAATGTCAAAACTCCCAACAACAAGCGAGGATAGAGTTAAGGTATCCTAGAGAGAGAACCGAATTCGATGTTGCCGATGGTGAAGGGTTAGAGTGCCTTGTGAGAAAGACGAATGGGAATTAGTTATAGCAAGAAAGTAATGATAAGGAAAATTTGCCTTCGTCCAGTTAGAGTGTCTTGTGAGAAAGACGAATAAGGAGTAGTTATAGCTAGAAAGAAATAATAAGAAAGTTGGCTTCCATGCATAAGGATAGTGATCCCCAGAACAAGTGGCTAATTCTATACGGTCTGGCCAAACCGTAAACATAAGGGGAACCATATAATAATTGTCACATCCTTGTGTAGTCATATGGTACAAGGACGTGGTCGTGCTAATAAATTAAGTACGTTCTGGTCAGTTTGTCCAATAATACCCCTCCCCCATCTCTTTAGGCGCGTGCGCTGGTTGAGAGAAGGTCAACAGATCCTCAAACTCTAGCCACTAATTCATTAATTTCCAATGACTTCTTAAGTAAGTATGTGTGATCATGAGACCCTTGGACCTCATGGGTGAAATATCCCCATGGGTGGTCCCTAAACCTTACTCGTAGCCTAAAGGAACGACATATTCTTTATCAGAATTGATTATTAGAGTCTGAGACGTACCTATAAGAAGCTCTTGTATGAAAGTTTACTATGATTGGAAGGAGATGTGAAATAGAATTTTCCATGGTAAGGGTTTAGAATGTCTTTGAACTTGAATAGTCCATATGAGTGTTGAGAAAGGATGTACAAGAAAAGAGAATTCAACTTAGGTTAGAAAAGGGGTGCCACTGCAGGGAGGTTCAAAATTGAAGTACTCAACTAAGAGTAATGTCACTCTCTCCTATCATTCACATAAGAATTCTTAATTATATAGGATTATTCATAAATTTTAATATCCATTTATATATTAGCATCAATTTAACACCCAACCAACACTTAAGCTTCATTCAGAATTCTAAAAATCGCTAAAAATTTTTAAAAGTTAATTATTTTTTATTTTAATGTACAAAATATGAACCTACAAATTTTATCAAATTTTATAATGTTTTACCACTCCGAACACCCTCTTAATTGACTCTTAAAGAATATGAATTTAACACTTACATGCACATAAGCACAATTATTGTGGAAATTATATATAATAATATGGTTCACATGGGTAAATCTAGGGATGGAAAAGGGTCAGGTCGGCTCGAGACCCGACTTGACCCGACTCGTATTTTAGCTCAGCCCAGCCTGACCGCTCCGTTGGTCTGACGGTCCTGTCCACCCCTTATTCCCTGGTCCTGGCTTGGGTCGGCGAGGCCCGCCCCCGCCCGAGACCGGCTCGCTACTTTTTATATTTTGCCGTTACAGCTTTTTTTTTTCCTTCGTTGGCTAGCTGGGTAATGTGTCACTGCTACCCCACCCCACACACTCTCTTTTTTTTTTTCTCTCTCTCTCTCTTTATATATATATATATATATATATATGTGGTGTCTTTCAGCTATTAAACAAGGCTTGTGAAAGCTATAAGAGCTCGTCAGTTCTTATATAAAATAAACTAAAATAAAAGTGCACTTACAACCCATAAACACTTCACTATTTTGTCAATAAATTATTTTAGATGCGTTTGAAGTGACGAAAAGTGTGATAAACTAAGATTATGGATTCACAATTCGTACAGTAAAATAAAAAATAAATAACTTTTAGAAATTTTCAGTATTTTTTTATCATTTTTCAGAGTTTTTTTATTGCTCCAAACAGAGTCAGATGTGTTTGTTTGAGTTTTATTTTGTATTTTATTTATTTTTAAAAAATAAAAATATTAACAAAACAGACTAGGTCATCTGAGACGAGTTAGGGGCAAGAATTTGTGACTCTGACCCGATTAGAAAAAGAGAAGGGACAGCTGGGACGGGTCACCTGTGAGTCGGATCGATTCTGGGTCAAAGGGTGGGTTAAGCCCGACTCAATCCATTTCCATCCTCACTTAAGTCCCCCAAGTCCAAAAAGTACTAATACCTAGGGTGTACGTGCTTGTACCACGGGAAGGTTATACACCTATGAAGAAAAGCAATGTTGCTTGTGGTCATGGGTTTCGCCTCATCAATTCTAAGTATGTGAGAGTCTAGGTACTCTCAATTGTTAGGGTTAGATATGTGTAATGATTGAAATATATATTTTATAGAATTATTGATAATAATATATCTACAAAAAAAAAACATATTTTAAGATTAAAAAATTATAAATTTATTCTGTACATTGTTCCATACAAATTTTATGCAAGCAAACATTTTTTTTTAATTTTGGAAAACAATTAAAAGAAAAAAACATTTAACAGCCTTGAAAAATCTACATATTTTATTAGATGCAAACAAGCCGGTGATTAATTTTATTGAGAATCATAGAGGGAGAGTACATAAGAGCAGGCAATATTTTATTACTTTGGAATGTATCTTATGATTACATCAAAGCGGGCAACTTCAAAGTAGTTTGTGACGCAATTTAGAATTCATCGAGCACACTATAGCACGCCTGATGCGCATTTTTCTACTCATCCGATTTTTTTTAGTTTGTATGGCAAAAAAAAAGATGGTATAAAAATGATACGTAACAAATTTTGATTAGAAAAAATCAAAAAATTTGATGAAAGTTAGAGTTTTTATATATATATATATACATATATTTTGATATACTAAACATCCTTTAATGACAAAAATAAATTCAAGATAAATAATAAACCCATGAAGATTAACAAAAACTTCTATCAATCACCAGTCACATTTTTCTTAATTAAAAGGGAGATTAATTTCAAAAAGTAATTGTCATTGTCCCACGACTAACATCTATCAAACATTAGTGATAAACAGTCGTGGTTGCATAGTTGTACTTAACCATCAAAGAAGGTCCTGTGGGGGCAGGCCGTAGGGTCCAATCAAAGTAGCAAAAGAGCTTTGCGTCACTTTCTGTTCAATCAAAGGAGGAGGAGGAGAGGTGTTGTACTGGCTCAAGCTATCAAAGGACTATGGTCCAAACCTCTTACGAAATTGGGTCTGATAGAGGCCTTTGCGTGCCCTTGTGTTTGTAGGCTGGATGTGGACCCGCCAACGGTTGTTTCAAACTTAATTTCAATGCATTGTGTAAGCAAGCAAAATCTACATTCTCATTTCAAGTTGAGAATTGAAATCCTGTCTGTGGTTCAAATACGAACAAATCCTCCAAGGTCATCGCTGATTTAATTTTACATAAAATTCAAATTCCATTCACATCATTCAAATTTATACCCTTGAACTTTAAATTAATGTCAACAAAAAATGTCCTAATAATATGCACTTGACAAGTATGTAAAAATATTTCAAATACCAAATTTTTTAAACCTAAAAATTTAAAATTAAATGATATTTTGCACGTGTCAAAAAATTATACCTCCTTAAAAAATATCCACAGGACACTTGTTAGAAGGAGCTATCAACCATAAGAGAAAATTAAACTCTTACTATGTGTTTTCATTTTATTATTGGTTATTGTATCATATTAATCATTAAGTATAATACTATAATGCTAGTTAATATCTTATCTCTTCCAATACAAACCCAATGGTTTTAATATTGATGACATAATACAATTGTTATAGCCATAATTCTTCAATAACATTGTCAAACTTAATATATCTTTTAATACGTGATTGTAATATTAAAATTGTTTGCAATAGTAATTCCGTAAAACATGTATTACGTTTGGAGAAGTTTTACCAACTCTGCTTATTAAGTATATATAATTACGATTAATTCTCTTTCAGAACTTAGTGGTGAAAGTGATTTATGATTATGTTCAAGTCAAATTGCTACACTAATCTCACCATCTCTTTTATTTTTACTTGGGGAAAAAAAAGAAACAAAAAAAAGATCTAGTCAAATTTTTCGTATTTATCTATGACTGATATTCCAACTACAGAAATTTTGGTAAGTTAAACTATATCTAGTTTTCTTGAATCTTAATTGGGAAGATTGTTTTACGATCATTGAGGTTATGGTTAGTATCTAAGAATGGAATAAAAATAAAAATTGCAATGGAATGAATTTAAGAACGGAATCATCTCATTTCATTGTTTATTACTAAATGAAATAATGTTAGAATGGAATAATTATCTTTATTTTTTATTTGATTATCAAATTAAGTAATATTAGAATACAATGATATTAATTTAAATTTACTAATAATAAAATCAAATAAAAACTTTTTTGAAGATGGAGTGAAAATACAAGCAAAGTTAATAATATTTGATATAACTCAAATATAACTCAAACATAACACAACTTACACCCCGAATTATAGAGAGAAAAATCGAATAAAATACAATACAAACATAAAAACTCAAAATTTACATGTTTTAATATGATTTGACTTGATTATGAAATAAATTAATTATTTTATATGCTTATTAAATTTCGAAATATTTAAACACTTATGCACAAACATGAATTACTATCTTTAAATAGAGTAATAGCAATTGCAAATAGATGATGTTGAGTTGCAATTACAATTAATTTTGCTTTTTTCTCTCTCTTTTTTTTTTTTTTCTCTTATTCTCTTTTTACACAAGTGAATGATAATTCCCTCACTTGAGGAAGAGAATAAACACTCAATACATTTTTTTAAAGCATTTACATCTATCATTAATTTTTTAAAATATATGTAAAAATTAATTTTTTTTTATTTTACAAATTCTCCACTCAACGACACTCTACACCTTCTCCTAAAGTCTTAAAATATATATATATATATATATTAACCTTTATTCTTTCTTCAAGTATTAAATTAGGAAACCATAATATTTATTGTATTAAGTAAAATAGTAACAGAAGTAATTTAAATTTAGAGAATAATTAAATAATACTTCCCTAATTTAAAACAACAACAATGGAACAACCACGGTAGGACGTTTTTTTTTTTTCAATACTTCTAGAAAACCTATGCTTACAGAGTGCTCAAATTTGCATTCCGTTCTTATAAGCATAATAAGCAAGAAAGAGGATCAAACATGAAATGACTAATTTAATTCCCACCCATTCCTTCGGACAAATACTTAGCCTCCTCCATGAAAATATATTGCCATAAACCAATGCATCAAAACCTCTGAACTAAATCCTAAAGATCCACAACACATTCAACCATACAATTGATTTCAAAACCTCAAAACAAAGTTATAAAGATAATAAGGAGCTTCCAATAGATGACATAGCAAACTTACGTTTCAATAACGAGCTGAGTATTTCATCTTTTTATCCATTTGCCATACAGGGTCCATAAACCTGTTCGGTAAATTCCACAAACCAGAAACATATATTGTCTAGTAACAATCCCTAATCTAGATTTTCAAGTTACATCAACAATACATATAAGTGCACTCCCCGGCAACTCTGAATCCAATAAAAACACATATCAGTTCTGCCAAAGAGAGCTACATCACCAGTAAAAAATCAGTCTTTGCGATCTTAAATCCTATTTAGCTATTCCATTCCTCTATTGCTGTTACCTTTAATTATGGGCTTGTAATTATGCCCAAAATTACAATCATTAACTTCATACTTCAAATTAAAGTGATGGGAGAGCTGTTCCGATCAGCTAGCTGCCATAGCATCTGCCCGGGGACTTGTATCCAGAAGCTGACGAAGCTTTGAACCAGAGTTTTTATCATCCGACATTTCATTGCCTTCGGACCTTCTATCAGCAGATCCAGAATTCTCCACTTTAGAAAGCAGGTTCTCCGTACTTACAGGCCTTTTGTTACCTACGTTTGTTAAAACTACCTCTTCTGTTAATCCTCCTTTTACATTTCTCAGATTCTCCTGCATTCATGCCCGTATATGAGTTCCAGCAAAGTGAGGAAGCAGCCAAGCAACTCATCGGGGATAAATTAAAACCAAGTAAACGATAATGTACCACTAGTGTTGCATTTTCAAGCTTCAGTTTATGTGAATTTTCGTTTAGTCGATTAATTTCAGACCTCAGCGTCATATTCTCAGCAGTGAGGTCTTTAACTTTGATCGACAGTTCTTCAGCCTCAGCCTGGACAAGGAGAATAAATGGAAGGAGACAAAACAGAAAAAAGAAGAAGAAGAAGAAGAAGATGACGATAGGTGGAGGGGGTTGTATTAGCCACGATAATACATTAGCCTCACATTAATTTCAGAGGAAGATATAACACAAAATAATGGTTAAAACCCAATGGACATAAATTTTCAAGTTACATGTTCTCATTTCATTATACCTGCTTCCTCAATCTGGACCGTCTTGCAGATTCTCGATTAGACTGCTTCCTCCTTTCCCGTTTCAGCTCCTTCTCATTCTGATTATAAAAAAAACCAGGAGTTCAGATTCAAGATAACAATTTTTACAGCACAATGAAGCTCCAAATTAAAAGCAAAGAGCTCCGGGACAGCAAAAAGCCATCTGGGCGCAACCTAAATTTTTGAATGAACAACTCTATCAGCGAATAGATTTAACATGCACGTGTCTGTTCTGATCTTTGTGCATTTCTTTATAGAAAAAATGATTAGTCCCAAAAAAGCATATTCAAATACTCAATGCCCAAAGCATATATATGTAACATACAAGGGGCGAAACTAAAGTAGACAAATAATTAAAAGAGGAACATATGAAGACTGTACTTGTAACCATGCCTCACTTGACATCACTGCACAAGGTTGGGGAACGCTAGTTGGACCCCCCTTTCCATTCGGAGGATTCTTGAGCTCCAATGCTGTTATAGTTCCCACTACATTTCCTGAAGCACTGGGAGAAGGGAAATTGACACCCATAACTTTGTCAGTGGATCCATTGCCCACTGGAGCCGGACTGTTTTGTGTTTCAGTCTTTCCATCTCCACCTGATGGTATAACAATTGAGCAAACAAACAAAATAATTAACCAATAAATAGAATCACATAAACAATTCCACAGTGCAACTGATTTTTCATCTTCGTTGTTCTCGTTGTTTTCACGTTTTTGTTTATAAAGGTGTTTATATATCTCTTATCCAAAAAAAAAAAAAAATGGTGCATATGTATCACACATAAATATACACAAGAATTGACCAAGATATAGTGAGTTTACTTGCATAGTACATTGTTCTCTGTAAACGATATTAGATTTTAGAATATTTGGAGATGACATTAAGAATGTGTATCACATGAAAAGAATGGCTTGCTATACATAATTAGTCAGTTATCAAACCATTTTCTTTAGAAACAAACAGATCCAAGCAGACAAACATTGAATAATGAAAAGCAAGAGTACATTTTATTTTAAATGATTTAAAACAATTACTGCCTTTCTAAATCATTCTAATTCAAGAAACTGATATTAAGAATTACTGGACATAAAGTTGGAATTAGATGTGATGGGAGAAAATTTTCAGAAGACAATTTAACATATCATTTTTCTGGTAATATCTTTCAGAGCATGGCTCTTGATAGCCCACAAATCCAGAGCCTCAATAGACAGTCACCAATAATTCCAAGGATGCATTGATTTGAGTACCAAATTTCATAAACATGCTCATACATCCATATATTTGTGATACATAGGCACTTATCTATAGCATCTATTACAGTTTACCAGTACAGGTGGCCATATTTTAAAGGTCATAACTTGATACATGGTTAAAACTCAAACTTGATACATTTTAAAACTCAATGGCGTCAGTGAAACTTCTACAAGGCCATATTTATAAGACACAAAAGCATTGGTCTCTGAACTTCAACAACTAACATCTAAACACAAAGTATGCAACTCACTCCACTGCATTATAAGAGGGACAGGTCTAGTCACTGGACTCATTTGACATTTTCAGTATAGAATGTATGTCACATGTGCACAATGCATTAAAAAAAGAAACAGTGCCACTAGGAAATAGTGAAAGATCAATCTTGGAAATATGAACCTTACCAATTGTTGGTGTTCCCTCACGGCACATTTTCCTACCATTTTGACCCACCTGAAATGCACACAAGATCACTAAGAAATTTTTTCACTATAGTTCACACAAATGATGTGAAAACAATAACTAATTCAAAAAAATGCTTAACAGAGAGACAAACTCGTACCCCTGCGGTATTACCATTACTTCCATCACTCGAACCTTCCGTCTCTGTACTGTTCATATGATCAAAAAATGCAAATGTTAACCCTGTTATGACAGGCCTCAGAAGGAGTATTTATTTGAGCAGGCACATATCGTGCAAGATTAGATATTAGAAAATCACTTAAAGATCCAAAGTTGAGAACTAGAGGGCTCTTGAAATAGAACCAAGGCATGTTAGTTAAACCAACCTATGAGAGTGCACATTGTCAGCTCCATCCTCAGCACTATCAGTGTTACCATTACCTAGTGACATTGCTAGCCCGTCAAACCCTTTCAACTTCTTCATTAAGCCTTGATCTGTATTTCCTGATGACTTGTTAGGTGTTTCCGCATTTGAAGTAGTAGCCTGCATTGCTACAAGTTAGACAAAAAAAATTCATCCATGTACAGATGCAACCAGAAAAGATCATGATCCTTTTTTCCTCACTAATATAGTTAATAATTTCATGAACAGAGATGGATGAAAGATTACTAGAGAATCTAAGGCTTAGGTACCAAAGTTTTGCCAACAGAAGAAGATGGAAACAGCTTGATCATGTCCAAATGATCCACAGAGATACATAATGCAACCACATACCTATTACAGCTCAATTTTATAATATTATTAAGGTTGCATTTAATTCACGAGCTACACAATTTCATGAGATTTGGGTTGTTTGGAAAAGGAGGAAAGCGGGGACAAAGCAGTTGCTTGAGAGCTAAATTTATGACAAAGAAACTGACATATTCCAGGGATATGCACATCGCTCAATATACAATGTACTTTTGAAAAGAATTTCAGCAAGCTTCCGACTTTCAGTACACCTATTTACTTCTCAGAATCACCAAGGAGGAACTGGGGCATCCCATTAGTTCCACCACAGACATTTCTAATATTAACTTGATCTATTCTGAATCTGAGTCATAAGTCAAAATCAATACCAAAGGAAAGTAGACTTACAAGAGGAACTCCAGGATGTGCATAAACACCTCCATGTGCATATATTGCCGCATAAGGTGGCCCATAAGGAGGCATCATAGGCTGAGAGAACAGAGTGTGCAAGTTACAAAGCATCTTATCTTAGCAAACAAAATACTGAATTCTTGCTTCTGCATCTTTGCATGACTCGAAGGTAGGTGAAAAATTCAAATGATACCATGAACTTCTCAATGAAAAGTATCCTACCTGTGGTGGTCCCCACATATAAGGGTGTGGTGCATGACCAGATGCAACAGCTGGGTTGAAATATGGTGGTACAGCAACTCTAGGGCCATAGTACGCCTGAAGGTGCAACAAACTATCTTGAATTGCCACAAAAATTTAAATTTGCGGAAAATGCAAACTTGATTTTTTTTGTGCTCAACGCATCTTTTTGATTGATTATAAACGGGGATGAAGTGCATGAATCAATTGACAGACCTGCATGGCTGCCCAATCAGGATAGACATGAATGTTGGTCTGATCCTACCAATACAAAAGGAATGACAAATACTCAGTAATCAACATAAAGTGGTGATAACAGAAAAAATAAAATTTGCGCACGCGTTGAACAAATTATAATTATTGCCACCCAACAGAAATCAGGAAGTCCAACTACTTCCCCTTACACGAGTACAATCTCTTAGTTTACCTGTGCAGGTGAAGATGGTTTCTCTGGCTTAGAAGGCCGTATCTCATCATTATTACCCATGGTCAGACACAAAACTGGAGCTCTTGACAAATTGGCAGATGATGTACAAAAATCATTTCAACAGCCACCTTTTGTGGTTCTCAGACTGCACAATCAATCAGCAGCCAGGTCAAGCAGTAACTGACAAAGGTTTGCAGTGTCACACAGAAAATCTCTATAAAAAGTAAGAGTATGTGTATTCAAACAAAACTTCACTGCATAACAATTCTCTTATATAGAAAAATATTAATGATCACCGAAAAACTCTGAAAATCTTTAAAAACAATTCATTTTTTATCTTACTGTACGTATTACGAATCCTACACTTTATCTTATTTTATTTCATTTTTTACTGCACCAAACACTTTATCTTATTTTATCTCATTTTTTACTGCACCAAACACCGTGAGAATATGGGGATTGACTCATCCCCAATACACTTCCAGTTAAGTCCCTTTAGTGCAAAGAACCCCTGCATTCAGTGAGTTTCTTATATGACTCTTGACTACCACACCAAATCAAATGACATCGAGTGCAACTGCCAAGAACCAATAAAAAATATAATGAGACGATGAGGACAACACAAGAAAATTCATTTTCTGGATGGGAATATTACCCAAAAAAAAAAAAAGGAGCATTTTAAATCAACTCGATGAGATATTTGGTACAATAAAAAATAAGATAATTTAAGAGATTAATAATTCATACAATAGGATAAAAAATAAATTATTTTTAGAGTTTTTTGACGTTTTAATAACAACCCGCCTACACCAATAATAATAAAATAAATTACTAAATCGCATGGAGAGTAATCTCCGGGCAAGAAAACAGGAACCAAAACTTCTACTTTACCGAAAATACCATTCGCTTAGCATTCTTACTGAAGCTGAACAAGTTAATTGTAGAAAGATTCCTCATAAAAAAACTTTCGGTTGGTGCAATAATTTTTTTTTTTTTTTTTTTTTTTTTTTCCTCTGGCCTGCAGAAGAGGGGCAACTAATTTACTAAAAAATAAGGATACCCGAAAGTATTCTGAATTTTTCCTTTCAAAATAAACATTTCACTGGCAAGCTAATAGTGTCACATACCATGTTCAAGCAAGATATAACCACTCAGCTATCTATAATTTGTCACAAGGTCTTCCAGATCTTCAAAGAATATAACCAAATATAACAAGATTCAAATGCAAATGAGTCAATTATACTATCTCCGGGACCAACAAAGTTATAACACTATAAATAAATAAATAAACAGACTAAAGGGAAAATAAAGAAATGGCAGGGACATTACCGTCCTTCCACATCCCTACCCAACACGAACAAGATAATTGACATATTATGTAGCAATACAACCGGGATAAACTATGTGGTAAATGACAAGACTAACCTTGTAAATGCAACTTGAAATTTGAAAAGATCTAATCTTCGAGGTTGAAAATTCTATCAATCGTAGAGTTCTGCCTATTATGAATTCAGTCAACAGCTTATAACCAAAAAAACGATTCTCTCAGTCAAAACAGTTTCAAATTTTCACGAATTCTTTTTCTTTTACCCGTTTCTTTGATCTCGTGGTTTCTCTCTACAAAATTCTAAAGTAGACTACAAACAATTTCACGAAACAGAGCAAAACTACGGCTAAATCCACGAGAAACCAGCATTCAAATGAAATCATTAACAAACACATTCAAATAACCAAATACACAAACGAGGACGAATTTGAGAGATCTACATAAATTCAGCCTCGAAATATCTAAATTCCGCAGATTAAACCCTCTATTCAACACTTATAATTCAACGAATCAAACTTCGAATTCAGCTTACCTTCAGCTCTAGAACAACCAACCTCTGGCGAATAAAATTTCAAAAAAACTCAGAACCAAAATATATATATGTATGAGTATATAAGTATCCTAAATAAACAAAGGAACTCCGAGTGTCTCCAATGGTGAAAGACAAAAAAGAGAAATCAGTTTACAAATACTGTGGTCCAAACGCTAGCTTCTCAACTTCCGCATTCCCTCTCTAGAAATCGGCAGATGAGAGAAGAATTAAGCATTTGCTGGGAGCTTAGAAAGAGAGAGACCAGAGGGAGGAGAGAGAGAGAGTGAGAGAGAGAGAGAGAGGTGGAGGAGGAGGACGAGGAAAGAGAGGGCGGTGCCAAGGCAAGATCCACGTCATGAGACACGTGTCCGTCTACGGACAATCATATGTGTTTTACAAACCTCGGCTCGCACGTAGGAATTGGGCCTGAGCCAATGGCCGTTGTGGTGGAGTTGGCCCATCGCCTTTCACGTGGGGAGTTTTGAAGATTGTTTGGATGAAAAAAAAGTAAAAAAAAAAAAAAAAAAACGAAGGAAGAAAGTTGGTGAAAAAATAATATGGGGCGAAATTTAATTAAAATAAATTAATATTTTTTTTGGATAATTTATAGTATATTCTGTTAGTCCAAACAGCCCTTTTAACTTATTCTGAAGTTACTTTCGCCGTACACGTGTACGTATGCCTTTCGATCTGCGAGTCGTGGACTATGGTTTCCATGCGTCAATGAATAGCACCCGGTTTCGTGGCTGACGTGGCCGTTTAGGAGACTTTTAAAATAAATTATAAGAACAATAAACTACAATGGATAGGTCGTTTGGAATCCGCGGCGGGCCAGTCATCAACTACCTCAATAACCCCTTCTTTAAGGTCTGTTTCCGGACCCCAAAAAAATAAAAAAAAAGCTTTATATTATTATTTTAATTGTGTTTGACAAAGAGATGGCAAATGATCTATGTTACACTTCTTTACCCAAAAGCTTCTTTTTTTTTTTTTTATCTTGTGCGGAATAAAATAAAATAATATAAATTTTTATAAATTTCGATAAACATATATTTACGAGATTATAAAATTTAATTTTTTTAATCACTGTATAAAATATGAGATATTAATTTTTATAAATTTATACGATAATGTACAATTTTATGGGAAATGAATTTTTGTTATTAAAAAAATAAAATATAAAATAATAAGATAATATAGTATATTAATAATATTATAATAATATCTGATTCACGACAATGGAGTCTCAACTATTAATTTGGTCATTTGATGGGTCTTAATACAGAATAACTGACATCCGTTTAGAAAGAAAAAAACTAATTTTTTGTGTAGTTGTCTATTAAAAAGTTAATTTATTTATGTTTGGGAATGAAAAAAACTAATTTTTTAAAAGTTAACTTTTTAATTTTTTGTTAATTTGATATTATTACTTTTAAAGGTTTAAAAAATATTAAAATATAAAATGATAACTTTAATAATTTTTAAAAAAACCAAAAAAAATAATAGCTGGTACCTCAGGTTCCAAATGATACTAACTAATGTAATTTCTTATTTGTTCCATATTTCTAAGTTATTTTAAATATTTTTTTTTGTTTTATATGATTCTTTTTATCAAAATCTTTTATCATTTAATAGCTTTTTAGCAGGTAATCAAATTTCCTAAAAAGAATTAAAAAACACTCAAAGATAATAAAAAATCACGTGCCAACTTATTCTCTAAAAATAAGTTAATTTATTATGGATGCTCATAATATTTTCAATTTTCAAGCATCTTTTAATTTTTTTACGAAAAAACAAATATGAATAACAAGACAAGAAAGTTACCTATGAAAAATAATAAAAAAATATATACATATGAACGAGGCGCATTGCCAAAAATAGTATGTCGCTAAAACTTGTTGCATTTGATCCTTTCAAAATGTGTAATGATATGCTTCGTATGCTAGCACAAGCTCTGTTTTCTCATGAATTGCTAGCACGAGTTGATTACTTAGGGGCTGTTTGGAAGGAGAAAAAAATCAAAAAGTACAGTAAAAGTATAAAAGATGTGATATAAAGGTGATAGGTGATAAAATGTGATTGGAAGAAAGTATAATTTTTGGTAACTTTTGGTATTGTTTGGTGCAGCCAAACAGCCCCTTAAGAGAGGATGGTTATTTAGACATCCAAGTAGTTTTTTCTCTTTTTTTTTTTTTAATTATAAGACACAGAATGTTTAATTTGTTGGGAATCAGCTCGAAATTCCTTAACTGGTGAGAAACAAAATAAAGAGAGAAAAACACACGTTACAAAAATTCAATTACACGCACAAGATAGTGTTTACGTGGTTCGGTAATATACCTACGTCCATAGAATTCCAAAGATTTTACTATAATCAGAGAAGAGTACAATAAACAGCCGTACAGTCCTTTTTTCTTTGTTGTTTGTTACCGCCCAAATTTAATCACTAAAACAATGAATTTATATCCTGCGTACATAATCTACAATAGGCTACAAACGGGCCAAAAAATTTCTCCATGGACTAAGCCTTAGAAAAAAAAATCCCATTAAGAAATCACGTAACATTATTTCGGATCGGGGGCAATCCGGATCAAAACACAAAACTAAGCTCCACAAAACCCAATATAATTAACCCAAACGAATTAAAAAAAAAATTCTGTTACAAATATTGGTTTGGTTGATGCAACATAAAAGTAAAAAAGAAATGATAAAAAAATTAAATTATTATTTTTTAAAACTCATAGAAAAATGAGAAAAAAATAAATATATATTTGTTAAAAAATTAATTTTATTTGATTAAATTTAAAAATTAGCATCCATTATTTTTAAAATAACTTTTAATTTAAAAAATAAATTATACTATATACACATGTATATATTATTTTACTTACTTTCACTTTTTTTACATAACCAAACACACTTTCTTCTTCCCCTTACTTTTCTTTCCTCTCATATTTCTTTGCACCAAACAGAATGTTAAAACTGAACCAAATAAAGCCGCATAATTATTAATTATCACTTGATTAATTACAAGAACTTTAAAATAATATATATTCACTAGCTAACAAATATTCTAATGTCTAAATAAAAAAATCATTTTGACTGTAGAGTCAATTAGAATTAAATTGTTTAATTCTTTGAATAAATATTTAATTCAAAGTAATTGTGTTACAAATCCAATTTCATAGTTGAAATATTTTTTTGCTTTTAAAATTTATATATTTAACATATTATATACTGTATTTTTAGTAACATTATCAATTTGGTTAATTAGCCTTTCAAATTTTAGTTTGAGTTGAACTCTTTAATTTTTTTTATTAATAATTTTCATTTAATTTGGTTAATTGACCTTTTAAATTCGCAATCTTAACTAAATTTTTTTTATAAATTTAAAATAAATCCTAAATTCAAAAAATCGAATCAGCACAAATCAAAAGAGTTGATTTTTCTTTTTGGGGTAATTTTTATCCACAGTTTGATTCAATACTAATGAACTCGAAAGTAGAATGAGATACCGCTCAGAGTGCTAACTTGGTAAAAAAAGGAAAACAATAAAAATAAAAAGTAGGTTAATTTGGAAATTATTGAATGTTTAATATGTTATTTAACGAGTTTAAAATAGTCAATAAAAGTTAAAAAATTGATAAAAAATGGTAAAGTGCTTAGTGGAAAAAAATAAAAAAAAATTAGTATTTTTAAAATTTTTTTGTTTTGATAAACCAATTAGCCTCTGACAGCTCATGAAAACAATTTAAATTAAATTTGATTGACAAAATAAATAAAATAAAACTCAGAAAAAAAATGATCGTCAAAGTGAGATAAATCAAAAGAATAAAGACGAAACTGCCAAAAATAAAATAAAATAAAACATATAATAGAGAGGACTTGAAATTGCCTGGATGTACCTTTTTAATGCCTTATTATGATCTTGTTTGGTAGTAAATTAAATATTAAAATTTATTAAAAGTTATAAAAAAATTTATACTTTCTTCTAATCAAATTTTGTTACCTATTATTTTTATGTCAAATTTTTATATTTTTATTGTATTTTTTTATCAAATTTTTTTCCACCAAACACTCCTATATATTCATTTTTTCTTTTGCAAATTTTTAAATGGAAAAATGGTGGGGTGCCCCCGGCCCCCGGGGGGGGGGGGGGGGGAGTGGAAACACCGCAACAAAGGTGAATCCAGAAAGTGGAGGGGATTTTGGAAGGTGGTGCCAGTCCTTCCGACGCGGAGAGCACTCTTAGATCTGACGCATCAAGTTTGACCCCACCTCCAATCCTATCCGTCCAATATATTCCATCCCGAATCCCAATGCTTTCACGTCACCAAAGGCAGACGTGTAGCTATGACTTGCCAAGCCTAAGTTTAAAAAAATGAAAATAAAATCAATCTCTGGGGCCCGCTTCTGACTCAGATCCAATCCAACGGGAGAAGGGAACTGAATCCGACGGTCCAAAAATAGCCACGCCGCGTTAAAGATTATTGGAGTATTTATCTGCCAACGAAGCCGAAAAAAGCATAGTACTTGTGACGTGTCAGCCGCCAATCGGGTCAGAAACGGGCGGGTCCCACCACCAAGGGCAGCTGGCGAGTTGGGTAGCCAGCTCACGAATCACGACCGCCGATGTTTTCTAGAGATCATTAAAGGGACCCACGTGTCGAACCACCAAGATCCACGTGGTTTGCCTCCACGTGCTGCTCTATTATTGTTTCGCTTGTCGTACGCGCTTCCCCTCGATATTACTTTTATAGGCAACCTTACCATGAGTGCGACCTTTATGCTTCCAGTCGTGATCCTCCTTCGGACCATTCATATCAAAAGCCTTATTTCTTGCGCCCCCCCCAAGAGAAGGCGGCTCAAGCACCAGACCTCCATGGTTCGACGGCACCAACTACGCTTATTGAAAGGTATGCATGA
>QLOD02000013.1:42864977-42879420 GCA_003260245.2 Sideroxylon spinosum | reverse complement strand
CTAATTTTTAACCTTTCCCCAAGACTATATTATTTAGATATCTTTCATTTGTGTTTTAAATTTAATTCATTTGAATATTATTTAGAAGTGTATTTTTGAATTGAATCCATTAAAAATATGTAAATTTTACAACTATAGTGAATCAATAGTTAAGTGAGTTTAGTTCACATTGATTGAAATCATTTGTGGTCATTTACCGATGTGAGAAAAAGAATGAAAGTTCTCTGAATAAAAAAAAATATTTGAAGAATCAAGAGTGTTGAAATGTGCCGTGTAGGATTATTGAAAAAAAAAAGAAAAAAAAGAATAGTGGGAGAGATGTTTTTTGGGAAGAGAAAAAAAAAAAGAATGAGATGAATAGTTAAGGATGAAAAAATTAATTTGAAAGAGGAATCTAGATTGTTTAGAGTAGGAGAAAAGAATAATTTTGTTAATAATTAAAAAAATAGATTTTGATATTAATAATTTTTACTTTGAGATTATTATTATTATTTATTAAATAGATATATATTTAATAAAAGTAGAGAAAGGGAAAGTTCCACCAAAGTATCAAACTACTGTTCTTCTCCCACTCCTTTTCGGTTACAGATAGTTAATGAATCCATCAGTCTCACATTACATCCTAAAATACATTAAAAATTAAGGCATGTGCCAATCCATATTATCATCGTAATAGGATTCTCCTTTTCGTTTATAGGCTTGTTTGGAGTCCCAAATAAATTTAAAAATTTTTTAAAAATTTCAAAAGTTTTACCTTATTCAAACTCTAAAAAATTTCAACTTTTTTTTAAAAAAATTTCAAAATTCGTTGGAACGGGCCAAAATAGCGCTTTCCAAACAATTTCGCTTGATTTTTTTAACAGTTATACTGATATTTGTACCAAAAATTTCACAAAACTAAAACAATTTTCTAGATTCTCCACTAAACTTTTACCACATGTCACTTTATATAATTTTTAACAACTTTATATCAAATCAATCACAAAAATATAACCATCATTTCAAAACCACGTTTTACATTCCAAGTTCCAAAAAATTACACTTTTAGTTTTTTTTTTTTTTTTTTGGTTTTTTTGGGACTCCAAACGAGTCCTAAAATCTCATCCCTCCTTAATTTTTGAGTACTCCAAAACAAAAAAAAGAATGGCAACTCTCTCTTAATTCTTTTCGTAACTTTGCGCCAATGCCATCGTCTTCTTCACCATGCTACTTCTCAAGCTCCTTATTTTGGTACGTACAATCACTGGTAGTTTTAGGAACTCCAATGACCACCGTACGATCACTACCATCGAATACCTCGAGATCATCATCGAAAATTATCCGATCGTTCAATTCAAGGGTGGGCTAAGATTAGAGCCAATACAATGCTTCGTTTGTTTGACAGTGTTAGAGGAAGGGGAAGAGATTAGGAAATTGACATGTAATCACACGTTCTATGAGGGTTGTCTCAACACGTGGCTCCAGTAGAAGCAAGCCACGTCCTCTCTCTATTGGACCAAGGTCTTGCCGCAGGAGGTTGTGATTAGGTATCGATAATGGCCAGATGATCAGCAGGAGTATGATGTTGATGTCAGTCTGAGGAGTGGGCTCTTATGTTATTATCTATCTCTGGAATGGATGGTAATAATTTTTATAGGTGGTTTCTATTGGTCCACTCTATTCAAAGACGTTTAAAACTTTTGCATCTCATGCGATCGGCATTAAGGATTAAGGAATTTAACAAGATGAAACATGATGTCGTTTTCTCCTATCCTCGTTCTCGAGGTTTTTAATTGTTGGGGTATTGATTTCATAGGACCTTTTCCTGTATCATTTAGATATGAGTACATCCTTGTAGGGGTGGACTATGTATCCAAAAAGGTTAAAGCCATTGCAATGCAAACTAATGACTACAAGGTGGTAATTAAATTCTTGGACAAAAACTTTTTTTCATGATTTGCAATTTCTAAAGCCATTTTTATTGATGGAAGGAAACACTTTTGTAACAGACTAGTTGGAATCCTTATGCATAAGTACAAAGTAGTTCACAGATTAGGCACTCCATATCAGCCTTAAACAAGTGGTCAGGTAGAGCCTACCAACCATGAAATCAAGCAGATACTAGAAAAGATGGTTAATCATAATCGTAAGGACTGGTCATTACGTCTGATTGATTCGCTATGGGCATATCATATAGCATATGAGACAGTTCTAGGAATGTCATCTTGTTGGCTTGTTCATGGTAAAGCCTGTCATTTACCCACTGAACTCAGGCATAAGGCCTATTGGGCCATTAAACAGTTCAATATTAGTATTGATGAAGCAGAAATACATCATAAACTCCAATGGTCGGAAATGGACGAGCTCAGGAATAATGCATATGAAAATGCAAGTATTTCCAAAGAAAAGATGAAAAGCCTTTATGGTAAACATATTACAAAATGAACTTTTCATGAAGAATAAAAGGTACTTTTGTATAGATCACGGATTTACCTATTCATTGGAAAATTACAGTCCAAGTCGGTAGGATCATTCATTATAGCGAAAGTGTATAAGCATGGAGCTATTAAGATTGAAAATCCAAGAAATATGAATCGGTTCAAAGTAAATGGGCATCATCTCAAGCCATATCTCGAGAATTTTATTGCTATGATTGAAATGTGGGTTCATGAGGATCCCTGACCCTTCGAGTGAAATCCATAACCATTTCATCGTTCTTGTACCTTAGTAGGGATTAGCAACTTTAAAAAAAAAAAAAAATTTTTCTCTTACCGTCCGGACGCCACCACGCCATTTAAACACCATTATCCAATATGCAAAGCTAAATACGAGGCTCAAAATACTTGCTCTTGTTGTCTAGATGCCATTGTCCACTAGGTTAGGTTCAAAAATCAGGTGAAAATTATTAACCTTTCTGTTTGGATGCCATCATGACATCTAGATGTGGTGCACTAGGTATCAATCAAAACCCTCATTTTCTCATTCAAATCACGCGAAAAACTTTTCAAACCCTCTCCAAATACTCACCTAACCATTACAACACAACCTCTGTGCAAGCTAAAGTAGAATTAAGGATCGATTCGTGAAGAATTGGGATTTTGATTGCAATCCTCAATATTTGATTCAGAAATTCCAGTAGGGCCCTAAACCTAGCTTATTCCTATAAAAATTGGAACTCTCATACCCTTAGTTTAGTTTGGATGGTTTCAACCAAACTTTTTGTTGAATTTAGATTCTTTGGGTTTCAATGAGATTTTTGCAAACTATTTTTCAAAATCTTGATTAATCTATGAAACTTATGGGGTTTTTCTCAATACCATTACCTCTATTCACGTGGGACCAATTTTTCATGCCAACAATTCGTACATGTTGATTTTTGGAAGTATAATGACAATTTTAAATATTAATTTAACAATTTTGATCAATTTTCACACTTATGGATCTATCTTGCATATTAAGTACAAAGGATTTTGAAGAAATTCTTGAACTTGAATGTTTGCTACCAAGTCCTACTACAAGTGTTCAAATCTTCAAGTTTTTTCCAAATTTTGTTAATTGTTAAAGAATTTCAGAAAAAGAATGGTGTAAGCACAAGTTTAGGCCCAATGCAAAGTTGTGAATTTTGATTCAAGATTTCTTTTCATGAGTTGTTCATTATTACAAAGTTTAGAAAGTAAATTTGAAAGTAAAAATGTAATTTTGAATTTCCAAAGTTCAATATCTAAAACTTTTTAAGTATTAAAGCTTTCTGGAAAAGGAATGTTGAATCTAAAGTTCCAATTCAACTTCGTTGGTTGCTACTTATTGAAAATTAAGGCACTATAGCAAACCCAATTGTGAGGTCCCATAATTATCATTCTATGGAAGTAAAATTCTAACTTTTTTCAAGTATGGCACTATAGCAGACCCGACTGTGAGGTCTTGCAATTTCCATTCTAGTTATGTAAAATTCAATTATTCTTTGAATTATTACATTACCTTGGATCCGACTGTGAGATCCATCCATCGAAATTTACTTTGGAATGAGCTATAATTGGATAGGAACTCTTATTTTGGTCCACCATTTGTTTTGGGTAGACTTATGATTCTTCGTATTTCCCAATTATAGATATTTATGCTTACTTGTCTCTTAATTCTATGTTTTTGCTCAATTTGTAGAGCAATGGGTCCTAAGAAACTCCTAGCTTATCGTAATGGCTCCCGTGTAGATTATGGTGATCATAGGTTTACTTGAAAGAAAAATTACAATTGAGGAATTTAGAGGGGACTAGTTTGAGTGCTACCAGAATTTCTCTAAGGGGGGATAGCTACCATATGCCCATTTCCTACCAAATTGTACACTTGAAGTTGTTAGGGAATTTCATGTTAACCTCACCAGACCTGGAGACGATGAAGAGGATGAGGGGAATGTGATACATAGTTACGTGAAAGGGACCAACATAGAAGTCACCCCTACTCACTTTGCAAGAATACTGAACCTTTCTCATCCTAATATGCTAGAGTTTCCACACGCCTCTAGTGAGACCCCTACCATACAAATGATAGCACATAAAATATATGTAAAAGGCATGGAACCGCTATCTGAGGGCCAAATCAGTGTGATAGATTTGAAAAACAAGTACTTGCCCATTCACATGTTTAGATGCTCAAATATCCTCCCCCAGGACGTACGATCGAATGTGGTGAGCATCGAGCTCAACTCATATATGCTATTAGCATGGTAAAAGTGAGAGATTTACCCCTCTACCTTTGGGAATACTTAAAAGATTTTCAAGACCATCTCAAAAGGTAGGGAGGCATCCCATTTGGAGGCTTTCTCACCCAGTTGTTTAAGAGTTATCGTGCAAACCTTCCTAATGACCTCCAAATAGCTCTAACCCCAGGTGCTACCAAATACCAGTCTTTTGTCATGGCTTGACTACTTTCTGAGAGGGAGAAAAAGAGACAAACCACTACTCCATAGCATAGGGAAGGAAGAAGCTCCTAAGCCGGAGCCCAAGAACAAGAAAAAATAGAAGAAGTGACTAACCAACAACTAGTTGAGATGCTCAAAACCACGATACATGCCTAAACCGCCTCAAGGTCGTCACTAATGAAAACAATTGGTTGTTGTGAAGTCTTTATGACCACCACATTGGTGTTGGAGCACTATTCCACAACCACCACAGTAGATAGATTATGAGATCTTATTCTATATTTACATGAGAGTCTGGCGAGTGTGTTTCATCCTTAATATTATGTACTCCAAAAACTCTATGTTTTGATGTTGTTAGATATGGTTTAAGTGTAGATTGGGTATGTCATTTATATTTTGTAACCTAACACTGGTAATGGATGATAAGAGCTTCATGAATGTTATTCATTTCTGTTTTACCTTGCCTATTAATCTTATAATTTTAAATTACAAATTTTCTTTTTGATTTTTTTTAGTTACTACATGGTTGGCACTGCCATATTTCCTTGAAAATGTTATTGAGATGCCTTTAAATTACCTTTCTAGTTTAGGTTACCAACGTCTCATACGTCTAATAAAGTAGTTAGGGAGCTAGAAAGCAAAAACGTTTCTATTAAGTTAAATTATTTTAATGAGACTAATAGCTTAGAGGTTGATTTAGATGAGTGGCCAGATGATATATTTGAAGAGAGTAATTCCGTACCTTTACCTACCATTTTCAACCCTTGTTTATAGTAGTACCATACCAATTTCTTAAGAGAGAATGGTGGGATGAGATTGACCTTGAAATCCTAGTCCAAATGGAATGGGAAGAAATTGATATTGTTAATAAGTGACTTGATGCTTCTACCCTAAACACTGATGACGAAACCACTTCAACCTCTAGGGAATCATTATATTCTGACCTTGACGACTATGATGAACTTAATGACATGCCACCCTTCAAGGATATATAAGACGATGAATCCGATACAGATAAGGATGAGGATGATGTTTCTTTATCACTTTAAACTATGATAATAAAGCATCAGAACCCATTGATACTCACTTGGCTATTATGATGCATTGTTTTGATAAATATTGTGCCGACTCAAGGTAATATTTACCCTTTTTCTATTTTTTTATTTTTTATACATATAACTCAAGCATATTCATATATTAAGTTGGTGGTGAAAAACAGTCTAAGGATCACATCCTCATGTTTAATGCATTCATCGAACTTTAGGGACACATGCTCATTCACACTTAGATATCCACATCAGGACAACGTGACTCTAAGTTGGGGGATGGAAGCATGATAGAACCATGTGTGCATATGCATGCATAATATATCATTTGGACCATAATTTTTGCTTATAAAATCCAATTCGGACTAGCATTTTTACGTAAAACCCAATTTAGCTTAAAAAGTGAAATCACATGCATGACTCTGCCTAGTTTTTAAGAGAGCATCAATTGGTAAAGAAATGAATAAGTTAATTTCATTTTAGGTAAGGAATAGAACTCAAAATGAGCAAGAAGTTTTTCTAAGATATGGAAAACTTAACAGTAACATTGTGAGAGTGACAATGTGTTGAGGGGTAGAGTTAGTGAAAAACCAACTGCCCAAGAATGCTAAAACATAGGTGGAGATTCAAAACACCAAATAATTATGAATTTTAGAGCCATATCATTCTTTTTGAGAGATTATGTCAATTCTTGAATATTTTTTCATCTCTGTTCTTTTCATAGCTTTATAACATCAAATTACTTTCGTGTGGAATGCACAAGATACTTTGTTTGTTTTATGCACTTGGATTAATGCTAGAAATAGATATTAGGCCATTTAGAGTGACATTAGGCCATTTTTGATTATTTTGAGCCTTTATACCTTTTCTTTGATTGCATTGCCCTAGGAACCAACAGGAACCAACTTGAAGCCTTATGGAAAATAATAAAATGATATGTTTTCTTTACTTCAACCTCAACATGAAAATCCTATCACCTTGATTAATATAAGCCAACCATTGCATGTCATAAGGAAATAGTACAGATTTTAATGAGAAACGGAAGGGAAGACTTGAAATTAAGGTGGGATAAAAGTTTTTGAGTCCAATAAGTTATAAGTGATATGGGTATCAATAGTGGATAGTTTCTAACTACAGTCACCTGCATGCATCTATTGTAAATAATGATGCTGTGCAAGTTTTATTTAAAAATACATATATCGAAATGAAAGCTTCAAGTATTGATACATGGGTATGAGAGAGAGTCAAAAAGGAAAAGTCGGGGGGAGGAATGAAATGTAATATACTACATTCTGTAAATCCTTAAAACATGCACTTTGAACTCTTTATCATTTATCTATTAACCCAATAACCCTGGTCAAGCTACAACCCTTTAAAAGTACTAATGGACTTTAAGTGAAAGACATTTTGAAAGAACGTTGATTTAAGTTGTGTGACCAAATAAAGCCATCTTGATTTATGCATTGATACATTCTTCTATGAAGCTATCCTCACTTATATATTTGTTTTAATTCTTTCGTGATTTATTAGGTTCATTGCATAAATTTATCTTTGTGTTCTAGCATGAAGGTAGCGTGAAACCTTAATTTAGAGTGAATTTATTTGTTGAGTGATCAACTTGGTAAGATTTGGAGTCAAAGCCGCTGTTTTTAGGTTATATTTGGTAATTGGTTTGAGTAAATGTTATGAGTCGAGACATTTGATTTCAAAGAATTGAATCTGGTTAAGTTTAATAAATCACGAATAAGATCTATGCAATTGTTGAGAGATAGCACTTGCTTGCCACTAACTTTGACCCACAACATTCATCTAACTAATGAATATTCGAACTAAAACTAGTTATAGGTTTATGGCTAATTTTATTTTAGGACATATCATTGCTAGGGACTAGCAAAGTTCAAGTTGGCGGCTGTGATTATACTTGGAAAGTGCAATTACATGCACTCATCAATTAATTTGGAGACATTTTATTTACTTTGAGTGCTAATGGTTTTTCTTTTTAAAATGCAGAAAAACGACGGAAAATAGTGAGATTATTAAAAATAAAAAAGACGAAAAGAATGAGGAAAATGAAGGTGTCTCTGCTTTACAAATTAAGACCCTCAGAGACTTAACCCAGATAATAGGGAAGTGATTATGGAAAAAACTGAAAAAAATAACAAAGATAAGATATTTTTGGCTTTGCTGTTCGAACACCATTATCTAGTAACTAAAGGGTTCACTTGGGAAAAATTTTAATTTTTTGGAATGAAAATTTTGTTCTTGCCATTCGAAAGCTAGCTTGCCATTTAAATGCCAATTTTTCCATCCAGATGGAACCATCCAGTTAACATTTATAAATTCTATTTTAGTTTTAGGATTTGTTACTTATAAATAGGCTTGTATAGGCAGAAGTATAGTATTATTTTCTTGGCCATTTTTACTTAGTTTTCAAAGTTCTAGGGTTTAGTTCTTAGTTTTAGTTCATTGTTTGGATGCTTTGATTGTTTTAGATTCAAGAACTATTCAAGAATCTCATTCAAGTTCTAAATAAATCTCAAGGATTTATTAATGTAGTCTATACTTTTTATTATTTTTCTTATTATCTTGCGTCCATTTGTGTTTGATGATGCTAGGCTAGATTTCTATCCTTGATTCAACCCACCGATATTGGGTAGGTTTTTATTCAAAGTTTAAGTGCCATGCGAACCTTTTATGCAAAGTAAAACTTGCATGTTAGAGTTCCTATTTTTTGAACTGGTTTTATCTGATTCAAAAGTTTTTGAAAGCATATAATATTGATCATATTTTCTTAAAATCACTGATTATGTTATATGATTGAATTAGCTACATATTTTTTAAATCAAATAAATCAACTTTGGATCAAAGATGAATTAGTAAGGATATCTTTCTAGTTTTTATTTCCTAAACGTGAAGTATAAACTGTACTTTGGAAAAATATTTTAATGTTAATATTTTTCGATTTATTTTTCCTAACGTGAAACCAAAAAGCGCATTTAAAGTGAGAGTAAATAACCCGCCCAGATTCGTAAGTTGAATCAAGTCTTTATCACCTCCTCAAAACCCTAAACATTTATTACTTTGCTTTAGTTTAATTTAGTTTGAAATTTGCTCGTTAGTTATTAAAAATAGAATTAATTCGAGTACTTGCTTTTTAGTTTAATTTAATATTTGGAATTTTATATTCTAATGTATTTAATTTGATTGATGTTTAATAATTTTTGGGATTGATCTGAGAAACCTCATCACTCTAGCAAATTTACTTTTCTACACCTGGAAAACATAGGATAGTATAATTTAGAAAATTTAGATTTAGGAAATATTAGCTTCCCTGACAGTTCAACACCTGGTCTCACTAGGTAAAACTACACTATACTCTTTTACACTTGGGAGATATTTTTATTTAGATTAATTTGAAGCAGTCACTAATCAGGTACTATGTTACAATGCCAACCAGCATCTTGCTAGAATAGTATATTGGTTGCTGGACTCCATCCACTTCTTTTGTTAGTATTAAACTGATAGTGTGTTTTGATACAACTACCTAGAGTTACAAGACTTGTCGTGGTTATGCCATTGTTAAGAGATGGGGTATATGGACATTAAGCTACTCTAGAGCTCGGTCATAATCCTCAACACCTCGTCCTATTGAATGATGCATCGCCTCTAAAGTAATTAGAAAAATTATCTGCACTGGTCTAAGACCTTGTTAATGAAATGGTTAAACACTGCTGCCATACTAGTGAGATGCTGGATGACTTTCATTGTGGTCAGATGCTGTAGCTTCTAAATGGAATCAATTTGGTTTGGGTTCACCTCGATCCCCTTCTTGTTACTAGCTACCCAAAAAACTTCCCTAAGTTCACCACAAAGGCACACTTGGTCATGTTCAAACTGAGGTCATATTTGTTCAAAATTCGAAACACCTCCTACAGGTCAGTGAGATGGTTGGACATGGCCTTACTCTTGATGACCATGTAATCAATGTAAACCACCATTGTTCATCTAATCTAAGAATAGAACATCTTTTTGACCAACCTTCGATAAGTAGCCTTGGCGTTCTTTAATCGAAACGACATCATCGTATACCAGTAAATCATTGATGGTGTGATGAATATCATCTTCTCTTAATCAGATTTGAACATAGAAATTTGGTAATATCTTAGATAGGCATCGAAAAAGCTCACCACCTTATGGTTTGTGGTTGCGTTGACCAGTTATTCGACCTTTGGCAATATAAATAGGTCTTTTTGGCAGGCTTTATTGGGGTTGGTGAAATCTATACAGACCGATCATTTATCAAACTTCTTCTTTACAACCACTACGTTAGAGAGCTACAACAAGTTGCTTACTTCCATGATCATTCTTGCTTCTAATAACTTCCTTGCTTTTTCAATCATATGTTCTAATAACTTCCTCGCGTCCTCTTTCATCATGTGTAGCAAGGGGCATCTGATTATAGCATCATAAGAAGATAGAACATCTACTACTAACTTGATCTAAAGCTCAATAGGTCTTGTTCAAACTGGGAGTTTGACTCATTCCAGTGGTTAGGCCAATGCCAAACTGAAGCTAATGACATCAAACTACGTTAACTCAAGCTCATTAAGAGCAAGTAGTACATCACCTCCACGAAGCTACCTTGGTCAATGAGGATCTGATACTTTGGTAATCATTGATCCCCAGGGTGACAATAAAAGCATCATTATGAGACTGCTATACACATTCTAGGTTGGTATCCATGAAAGTGATCTCTTGGCTTAGATCAGCCCTTAACCTTTCACGGTTTTGTACCGATGCCTCATCTACACTCAGCACTTCTTTCAAGTAAGTGGCCTTTGTGTAATCTGCTTAAGACTTAATCTCTTTCAATTGGGATTCATATCCCAAATAGACCACATAAATCATCCTCTGAGCTAGCCTTTAATTTTGGTCGTGTGGTTGTTTTCCTTAATCAATCAAGAATTTTGTCTCTACTCCTTTGACCTCTCATTCTATATGTAATGATATAGATGACCTATGTAGACTAGCTCATCCACATAATACTTGAAGCCTCGGTACCCTTCTGTTCAGTGCACTTGTCTTTGTAGAAGGCATAGTATAGAGATTGATTTTTCTGATATGGGTCTCCTCATATCTTTTGTGGATATACGAAGTATAGCTGATCCCTAATCTTAGGTAGTAACTTGTAAATGGGGATTTTAAAGGACATGTTCACTACCATGAATGCATCTCTAATCTTTTGATCCTGGTTGGCCTCCTATTGTTATTTTGGGGTTATGCCTTTTCCTTCTTGGGGGCTTCTTTCTCAATACCCCTTGCCTTGTCATCTACCTTAGGGTATTTCTCTATGCAGTTCATTAGCTTAGTTAAGCCTCCAATCGATCGCTTTGTTAGCGATTGCCAAAGCTTGTCATCTCGTGGCAAGTCAAGCTTGAAAGAAGTCATGGCGATTTGCTCAAAGTAGCCTTCCACTTTGTTATAGGCTTCAAAGTAGCACAAAACAAATTTGCTAAAGCCCTAATTTTGTCTCTAGCACATTGTCATAAGTGTGTCCAACAATCGGGGCTATTTACTATTGGCAATGAAACAAGCCATCAAAGTCTTTGCCAACTAAGACCATGTGCTAATTGAGCCAAACTCTAGTTTGTCTAACCAACACAAAGCCATTTCCCTAGGTTGGAAGGAAAGACCTTACACATAAGAGCATTTTTATAGATTCCTAGGGATAGAACCTATTTTTAGTGGTGGATATGCCCCATAGAATCGTCCTTGTTATCATAGTTTGAACCTTGGTGTGGTGAACTTCTGAGGGGGCTCTGTTTACTTGATCCAGTCAAGAAATAGAAAGGCAAAAATTGAGCTAGAAGTCTTTTTAGCTAGATAATGGGTAAAGTTACCAACATAATGATCAACATGATCGATATGCTGTTTAATCACCTAACTCTTTGAGACTTTTATTATTCAGCTGCTTTATTCATAGAGTGGTGTGTCCTCTTAGAACGTGCTTCGCTCCTATGGGAGTTTTGAGCTAAAGCGTCTCTCTGACATTCTTATTGGGAAGTATAATCAACTTGGGGATCTATGGCACCTCCTTCTGTACCTTGGAATGGGGCTTCTGCTCCTCAGTGCTAGCCGAGGATGTTTGTGGTATACATGATTGGAGGTACTATGAGAGTGTCGTCTTCCCTCTTCTTATGCCTAAGCTTATGTAGCAAACAAACTAAACTACTCGTGAAGGATCTTAAGCTCTTGCTCCATGTACTTGATCTCCACCTAATACTTGATAAGAGTGAGCCTATTATGGGCTAAGAAGTTATCGTTAGCTCCTTGGTTGCATTCCTTATGCCCCCGAATCGTTCTTGCCCCCTAGTATCTTTTAACACATCTGACCTGACTTTTGGGGCATCAAAAGACTTCTGCTAATCTTTGCACTTGTAGTAGAGTAAATTTGCTAGAATGATTTTTGAATTGCCACATATGACACCAATTGGAGTGTCAAACAATTGATAGCTATCTTAGTTAAGTTGTTTGATTAATACTCTAGATGAAATATGGTTGTGTAATGGTGATTAAGCAAATAGGATTGCATTATAGTTTCTACCTCCTTCCTAGGGAGCTAAAAAAGATTACCAATCAAGTGTAGGGTAGCCGAATTCCCCTCTAATAGTTAATACTGGTTAGAGAAGGAAAGAAAAAAAGAAAATAGACGAAGTTTTTGCAGGGTAAGAGTATCTAACCTCTATCCATGCATGTCGTTTGGTGTATATAAGCATCGGAAAAACCCATTCACCACGATGAGTGGTTAGACCACGATCAGAGATAGACAATGGAATGGTATCAGATCGTTCACTATTAGAAAAAGGCCTTTTGACTACTAATATTTGTTATGATAGCCTATTACCGAAACTAAAGAATATCATTGGTCACTGCTTAACAGATTTCCATAACCAAATAGGAAGCCAAATATTTAGCAGTAGCCATTGGTATTTAAGTGGTAGCAAAAAGTTACGGGGGTCCCCCATTTGGCTATGGCTCTAACTTTGTGGAAGTCAATCAGTTTTTGGCTTTTGTATTTTAGTTGCGGCTCTAATTTTGTAAAAACTAATAAACTTTTAACTTTCACAGTTTGGCTACGACTTTGATAGGCAAAAGGTAAAACTCTAATCAATTTTAGAACTGCCTTTTCAAATTTGTCATTCTCTCTCTCACTCCCTGTGCTCCCCATAGAAGGGGGTTAAAGTCGTAATAAAACAACATTATTCTACTTTTAATACAGACACTCTCAATATATATATATATGTACGTGTTCTCTATGGAACCCCAGTCTTCCAATGGGTTGTACTAAGTAGATTGCTCGAAAATCCACCAGTGGCAAGGCTTGTTGGATGCTGCTCGTAACAAGGCCGCTCAGAAGTCTGCTTCAGCCAACAATGGGTTGAAAAAGCCCACCACTTCGGTCCCAGGATGGAAGTGGTGAGTGTGGTTGAAGATGAATTTTGACTTAGTGCAAATCAATGGTTGGGTTATTTTGTAAAGAAGCGTTAGGGTTACATTTATTTTAGTTTGAAGTTATCGTTGTTTCCTACTTCTCTTTATGTTTTGAATATTTTTTCAATGAAAATTGATCCTTTCGTAATTCCATTGATTATATCTCTCTCATGCCATTTTTGCCTCCGCATTTGATTGTTTAGGGGGATTTGTTCAAATTTTATAGAGAAGAAAACTTTATACATAAATAACCACATTTGGGTGTGTTTCACTGCCTGGGTCTGATACTTTGGTTTATATTGGAAGTTCAAATTTAATCAAGATAACACAAGCTGATACAAAGCTCTCAACTTTTAATTAATATTTTAATTAGCTCGTTCATAATTGTTGCTACCATGATGTGTGCTCCAAAGCTATAATATCGTTATAATATTGTTATATCTTTGTTTGATCACTTCCTTTAAATTATTTCTTTGAATTATTTTGACTAATTTTAGCCTTGCAATAAAACTTTGATTGAAGAAATGTCACACAGTAATGTTCTCATACTAACGATACTAAAGATGTCCTAGAGTCCCAGATAATTAGTAATAGAGTTTTTTTTTTTTTTTTTGAAATCTTGTAAATTGGATTGAGAAGGCATTGAATTGAAAGTAAGAGATTTTGATCTTTTATAAATAATGGAACTCTTTTCAAAAGGAAAACATTTGGCCACATTATCCTATTGTTGGCATAGGATTTGCTTTGTTGGCTGCTTATGCCGAACCTTTAACTTAATCAACATTTTCAAGTTCATAAAAGCTCACAAAAGATTCTTATATTTTATTGGAAATGGGTGATTTTTGAATGCAGAGGAAAGAGCTTGAATTCTCGGAGATTTTTGAAGAACATAGGTTTTACATTTTTCATTTCGCACAACGCATGGTGAAAATTCTCACGTGTACTGTGCTAGATATCCCAAAACAATCAATCACACAAATAATTGAAAGCAGAAGGCAATATATGTGGCGAG
>QLOD02000013.1:42708992-42721422 GCA_003260245.2 Sideroxylon spinosum | reverse complement strand
ATTTACACTAAAAAAACACTAAAAAAATTTATCTTTTGTACAAAAAAATTAATAATTTTGCTAGATAGATAAAAAAAGTACTTTTTATTAATAAGTAACTTTTTATAAAAATATAAAAAATTCAATTTTTTATTTACCAGACACACTTTACACTAAAAAAACTAAAAAAAATTAACTTTTGTACTTTTTATAAAAAAAAAAAAACAAAATTTTTTGACAAAAGTTGACTTACAAATTTATTAAGATACAATTTTTTATAAATTTATTAATATCACATAATTTGATTATTTGCTTTATTTGAATGTTACTTTATCTTTTATAAATTTATTAATATCACATAATTTGATTATTTGTTTTATTTGAATTTTACTTTCATAATACAATCGAAACAAAATAATTATATAATATTTTAATTTCTCTTTTTTTTGGTAAGTAATGAATTTCTCTTTTTCCTTGCACCTAAACGATAATTCCAGTATTTTAAAAAATTACTATGTTTTCAAAGAGTTCTCAAAGCAAATATAAATGTAAATTCAGCCCCCACTTCTGAGCACCCAAACTGCAATTTTCAATATTTTCAAATCAATAAATGCATTTTATGATTAAAAATAATAATAATTCAATTCCCATCGCTCTTCCTTTCTCCCAACCCAAAATCAAACGTAAATTCCAATTCCCAACCCCTAAATTTTTTCTCGACGCTCAAACAATAATTTTGTACTGAAACAAATGAAAAAACTCCCACTCTTGGTGCAATTTTCCGGGTAGACGCAAAAATTGTCAGTCTTCACCTCTTCTAGGGTTTGAAGGCGAACGAAGCTCGTAGAATCAGAAATGCAGAGTGGTAATTCCATGGCGCCAATGAATCCAATGGCTCCGACGAACCCGGTTCCAGTTTCGTTTGCATCCACCTCACCTCAACTCTGGTTTCCAATTGTTCCTCCAGCTCCTCCTCCTTCGACCTCCTTTTGGGAGACAGCAAATGTGCGTGATCGGCTGAAGGAATTACGCGAGACTATCGATTTCGCAAAAGCTATGTGAGTAGTTAATTATTTCGAATTTTCAACGGAATTTCTCGACATGAAGTTGTTGTTCTCTTGTTTGTGTTTTTTGGTGATAGTTGTATGGTTTCAAATACTGGGTTTGTGTGTGATTGTTTGAAATATTCATTCTCAACAGGCAAAAAGAGTTAGAGGCATTGATTAGGATCAAAGATAGTGAAGGGTCTGTAGAGTGTGCCGATGATGGGTCTTCTGAGACTTCAGTTTCTGGTTTACTAGAGGATAATAGAATTGATTTGGCATCACAAGAGTCGGTTTCGCTGCGAGCTGCAAATGCTATAATGTCGAAGTTAGGAGTTCAGCTTGGGCCTTTTAGAGTTGCTGCAGATGAAACAGCTCCGTGGGAGGAGAAGTCTGCCGCTGTTAGATTGACTAATAAAATGCAAAAGTCCAAACGAAACAAAAAATGGAGGAAAAAGAAGCGGAAGAGGATTGCAGAAACTCTTGCAAAGGTTATTACATATTCAACCTGCTCTTGCACTGCCTCTGTTACCCTGTTACTCTTTACTAATGCTTGGGAAAAAATGATTGGGTTGTTTGCATTTAGGAGCGTGACCGATTCGAGATAGCTGACCAAGAGGCTGATGAATGGAGGGCTAGAGAGATTGCAAAGGATATTGCAAAACGGAAGGTATTGAAATTTTATATACACAGCCATCCATTGTGAGAGTAAAAATCAAGAAGAAAAATAAGAATTTCAATAATAAACATTTGCTCTTTTGCAAAGGCTGCCTATTTATAGAGTCACTGCAGACTGACTTTGGGACGCCCAAAGGTCCTATGTATTGAATTGCCTGCAATTCTAGAATATGCACATTTTCCATGCATGTTGATAGAATTGGATTTCTCATAAACAAATTATCAGATCCAAGACTAAAAGAACCAAGACCCTTGACTGACAATTCAAAATATTCTTGAAAATTCTGCTGGACTAATAACTATGGACCAATAAACTAAATCTGCAAAGAAAACTACTCACTATCTAATTCGTCTAAGAACAAAAGATCTGTCTGGTCTGCATCACATTGCAATGCAACAAGACTTGGATTTTGTCAACTTTATCGAGAACTAGAAAATCCAAGTTCATTTTATCGACTTCTGGAAATTAATGATGAACATTTTCTATATTCATTTATTTTGTTAATTATTGAATTGGTTTCTGGTGATTTAAGTTCAAGCTTGTCACCTAGCTTAGCTTAGACAGACTCACACATGCATGTCATGCAGTTTGTATCCCTTCAGCAATCCAAGAATGATGACTTAGTGAGAGTTGGGTGGCTATGCTTAGAATTGACCAACTAATGATCAATTTGGCTATTTGTTTTGGACATTCTTTTGGAAGGGAGAGGTTGAGATGGATACCGGACTTTTAAGTATTTAACCAGCTATTAGCATTACCAGCTTGACTTTGTAGTGTTGATGACAGGACAAAAAGCAGCATTGACTAAATTCATTTGGAATACATAGAACACCACACTAAAAGGGTCGGCAAAGTAGGTTGATTTTAGTGGCTTTGGTGCTATGTCAACTCCATGACTTGCAATCGGGACCGTTGGTTTTAAATTCAATTGTCCAAATGCATTCACGATTCTTTTGAATTAAGATAATGTGAATGTATCTGAACCGTTAGATTTTTAATCCAGTGGTTACCCACTAAAGTCACGCCCCTTTTCGATTTTAGTACTGCTCCAGGAAGCAAGATTATATCGCCAAAAGAAAACCACTTTAGCTGACAAAATTAAATTTAAGGGTTCATCCTGATGCGAGATCAAGACGTGAATTTAGTGAAGAGAAGAAGCAATAAGCCAAGGAAGGGGGGGGGAGGGAGGAAACGTGAGCTGTCCATCATCAATTTTCTTAAATTTAATCCCTAATAATAAGCAACACATGCCGACACCCTAAGGGAGATCAAGAGACAATTTAAGGGAATTTACTATTTTTTTAAGGGGAATGCACCTATTAAATGCTTGATGTCCCATCACATTCTTTGAGGAAAAAACATTGTCCTGATCAACAGTAACTGAATATATTATTTTCTTTTCATACTTGATAAACTCAACACACTTCGTTGATCTTATACTTGTATACTTTTGGCATGTGATTTGTATTGTACAATATTTTCAATTTATGGGAAGTGCAATTAAAGGATATAATAGTATGTCAGTTTTAGGATTGGTGGTGAAATCTTGTTTTTAATAGCCCTTTTGTCCATCAGGTTGGTGTAATAATGGAAATTACATTTTTCATGTAGATGTTATTTATCTTTAGTAATTGAGGCTTGTGTGTATGCAGGTAGAAAAGATGAAGGAGATTGCAAAAGTCAAAGCAAAAGAAGAGAAAACGAGATTGGAATCTGAGGTGAGAAATGAGAATTACGATAATTCACTTGCTGAATTGATTCATATTAATAGCAACTGTTAATATGTTTCTGGAAGTTCCATGATTAATATTATAATACCAGCTTCTGATTTGTACACGTGAGTACACGTCAGGACATGGTCTGATGTCCTAAATTCATTACTGTTTTCAACAAAACATGGCCTTGTTGTAATTGCTGGAGTTAGCTATACAGTTCATTTGATCAGCATCTGGCACTATGTAAGACTAGTGAGGTTATCAATTCTTCAGACATGTTCTGTCTGATTGATAGACCGTGCTGTGTTTTTGTGATTGAGGAGCAAGATCGTTACTAGAGAATCCAGGTAAGAAACTTCATCAGGAAAGGGAAACCTGAGGGATTTTTTTTTTTTTTTGGGGGGGGGGGTGGGTAGGGATGAGTTCCCTTAGTTAAGAGTTGTCTGCACTCATAATTATATATGCACTTTGTATGGAAAAGGTCCTTTTTTTTTTTTTGAAATGAACGCTACAATGCACATCATGATGGAATACTTCCATTGGACAGTGAAGAATAATTAAAAATAAAAAATAAAAATTGTGGCTATTTGATTAATGCTGAAATGTACATTTGTGTAGTGCTTTTCAACGTTCATCTGACAATGCTAAATTTTCATTTGTGCAACGCTATTGCTGTTCTTTGTTTTTCCATTTTGTGTAATCCAATATCAACCAAGATTATGACTTTCAGCTTGAGCTAGTATTGATTGTGGAGAAGTTGCAAGAATTGCGGTATCTCAGGATCCAAAAATTGAAAAAACAAGGTGAGCTTTTTCTTCCTTTTTTTTTTTTCACTAGGATTAGTTATATGTTTTGGCTTGTGCTCAGTGTTTTGGTCTTTAGATTCTTGCAATCATTTGATGATTCAAAATCTCATGTTAACCCACTTTCTATATTGTTCAATCTAATTTAAACTTGCATCAAAATACATGGGCAAGCTCAAATGTACACTGTCTTTCCGTTAAAATTTGGTTGAATTGTTTTTGATACTTGAAACTTAGCCCAACAAATATCATAACTGGAAGATTTATTTTCATTAATAACATTTTGTCATTTCACTAGTTCTTACATGCAATGCCAAAAGGTAAAAATATGCCGGTAAGGGCTAGATGTGCCGCCCTGTAGAATACTCTCCTACTAATATAACACTCTTCTTAATACGGTGATCATGTACCAAAATCAATGCACCAATTACACCCAATTACACCCAATGGTCCTCTTGTTACCATAGATTAAAGTTGTTTATGTAATCATGCAGGCCATTTTCTCCCAGAAGAGGATGACAAATTCCTTGAAAGAGTTCGCGTTGCAGTTGAGGAAGAGGAGCGCCTAGCAATGGCTGCTGCTGACACAGATGCTGCTAAGGATGCAATTGCAACTGCTGAGGAATCTAGAAAAATTATTCAGGGTCATGGGACTGAGTCAAAAGTTTTGAGTATGGGTGAAATTGAGGATAGCCAAGATCAGGCAGCAGAGAATGTAAACAAAAGAGGCTCAGATATGGGTGCTGATAAGGAATCTGGAAAGCAAGGATCAGATGTACAAAGGCATGGTGGGGCATATGATTCTGTGGCAAGTTTACCAATTGAGTTTTATCACTATTATCATGGCAGCAACACGGATATTGGAACACTAATAGAGGTGATTTCACTAGTATTTTCAAGTTCTGGGGGGCTTTATCAACAATTAAGGACTGTTTGGAGTTTTAGATGTCTTCTATAAGTAGTAGGGGAACATATTTGATCATTGTTAACCTGAGCATCCTATGACTGGATAGCCTTTGCATACAACAGTATCTGTTTCACTTGCAAGCTATTTCTTGTTCTGATAGTTCTATTCCAACTGTCTGGGTTCAGGTGTGCACCTATGTGCAGTCACTGTATCTACCAAATAGTCTCTACACCTAGAATTTCCAAACATTACATGAAGTTATGAACTGGTGCTGTTTTGTTCAATTTCATTTATTGTTTGCTCAGACCTTGAGCCATAATTAGTCTAATTAAAAGAAAGAAAAAATCATGAATGCAGGTTCGGAGAACATGGGATCAATATATAAGACCAGGTGGAAGGTGAGGGTGCTAATACTTTGCTGCCATAAAATGCTCATTTTTTATGTGTTTGTGTCCTTTATATCAATTTTTGTTTGGTTAAACTTAAAAGACACTACACCAAGCAACCCCTCCTTTAGATCAAATATTGAGATTAGTATTCTATTACTTTGGACATATATAGTAGTTATGAAGTAAATGAAAATGGGAATGCACTGTGGAAGTAGTATTATTGGAGCCAAAAACAATAGCCATGTCCTTCCATCACTACACCAGCATATCCACTGCCAACACCACTTGTCCAGTATTGTTGGCAGTAGCACTTCCACTCTACGACTTTTGCTCACATCCACATAAGAAACACAACTATGTCCTTTGTGACCTCAACGTTGTTGCATACATTCTTTCTTGCATTTATTATTACTACTATTACTATTAATATTACTTAGTAAACACAACATTGTTTAGTAAATATAGATGTCTTTTGCACTGAGTTTCCCTTTTCATTAGTTGGTAAATACAACCTATGTTTTATGGACTTGGATATGGTTGTCAAGTACCGATACGTGTCCAAAGGTTAGATCCATTAGTTCCCTTGAAAACATTTTCGTATATTTGACATAATTAGTTTGTTTTATTGAATAATACGGTATTAACAAGGTTCCTTTAGAATATTTCGTGCCCAAAATAAAAATCTTATGCATAGTTATGTGCTAGAATTGAATTGTTAAATATTTATTCTATTATATTGGGATATATGTACCATATCCTTATTCAAGTGTCCTTTCCACTTGTTGAGTATCCAACATGGGTATGCCATTCATCTAGAAGAGTCCATGTAATATAGGATACAGCCAACAGGCTCTGCACAACACACCAAGTCAAAAATTTGTGATGGGGTAGGGATATAAAAATAATCACACAAACTCCAACGTTATTGCATACGTGCTTCTTGCATTTAGTTGAAAAATCAACTTGCTTACCTAGAAGAAACATCTATCTTCACAGAAGTTTAGGGACTGTTTGGTAGAAAAATAAATACCAAAAGTTACCAAAAGTTATAAAAAGTTCATATTTTTTCCCAATGAAAATTTGTTACATATCACTTTTATATCAAATTTTTGTACTTTTACTGTACTTTTAGCCATCTTTTTCTAGCCAAACACCCCCTTAATGCTTCTGCTGTAAAATTTGCTTTCCTATTAGAATATATATTTTTACTTGACAACAAACAATATTTCAAAAAGCAATAATTAGACAAAAACAATCAAATTTCCCAGACTTCAAAAAAAAACTGGGTGAAAGTTTGCTGTTCCTTGAAGAGACATAGTTCACTAAAATTTTCCTCTTGTCTGTGCAAATTGTTACAACATAATGACACTACTTCCTCCTTTGGAAATTATAGATCTCAAGCATTATCAATTTTACTCCTGATCTTAAATGCTGAATTAGTTCTGTTGGTGTCTGTCCGCATTTGGGTCAAATTATGACTTTAATATACTCACCAACCTTCTTCAAATGCCATGCTTTGTTGTAGTCGAATACCTGGGCACTGGGTTCAACCACCGCCTCCTGCAGATGAGATATGGGCATCTTATCTGGTACATCAAAAATGACTCTGGATTACCAAGTTTGTGGCTGGTATTGTTACATGGTATCTGGTACGTATTTTTGGCATCATTTCAGGATTTTGGAGGTTTATTTCTTGGTTTGGTAGCAAAAATTGATTTCTATTTGCTATGTAATTTGTTTTTGTTTTTTTTTTTTTTAAACATTATTTCTTGACTTTGGGGGCATGTTTCTCGTTTGGGTAGCTTGTTTGTTGATTGTGTTGGATATTTGTGCTAACATTCTTTCCTCCTTTAAGATTATGTTTGGTTGTCAATAGAAATGAGAATGAAAATAGAAATGGAAGAGGAAATGAGAACGGGAATGGAAATGATATTACAGCTTTGGTAGTAGTGGCGGGTCTAAGATTTTGTTACACTGTGGTCAAAGCCGACATAAAAGTAAGGGCAAAGCTTATAAAATGTTTAAGGTAATAAGACAATTATTTTGAAAATATATTTTATGGGGGGTCAAATTACAAAAATATCCAAAAATTATACTATTCCTTATAGAAATTTTATTTTTGGTGGGTCAGTTGACCCCCTTGCCTCTACTTGCGTCCGCCCATGTTGGTACGTCGATAAATTAGAATGAAAATTCTTTGGGTGTTTGTGATTATATTTTGGAATAGCACAAGAATATGAATTAAAAGGGCAAAATACCCTTTTCAAAGATTTATCATACATAGAAACTTTTTCGTTAGCTGAAATTTTCATTCCGGCTTTTGAATCCTATATCCAACCAAACATAGCATAAATGAAAGGTTGAGGTCAATCGCTAAGCCATGTTTGTCTGCAGGATAAAACAGGGGATTGGACTAACAGTCCATCATTTTTTATTAAGTTGACTTTAGTCCCGTGTTTGGTTCGCAGTATTAGAACTCCGGACTGGACTTCATATCCCCCAAAACAGGGGATGAGTAATACTATGGGGGATGTGGTATTACTCATCCCCCATCTCTGGATTTGTTTCCCTCCAAGATCTAAAGGCTCAAAATTATTTCCTGTCACATCACATGTCAAACCATAACTTTTATCCCATTTTATATCCTACCAACCAAACACCAAAAAAATAATCCCACATAAAAAATTAATTCCATGTTATATCTAATCACATATTTATCCATGTTATTACTTATACCCCATCATCTAATCCCTCCAATCAAACACACCCTAATTGTCTCCCCGTTTGTCCTGTTATATCCATTGTATAAGATAGACTTCCAATGTCACATTTGGGTTTAGATTAATGGACTTAGATTCACCTGTTAAATGATGAATTTTTTAATTTATTTAATATATGACTGTTACAATCCTACATCGCCTGATTGTGGTCCCTTAATGAGCTGTATAAGAGACTCCCTCTCCTTAACAGGTACCTGTTAATATAAATGTCGAGCTCAATTAAAAATAAATAAAAAATCAAAGAAATACGTTCTTAACAATTAGGAACAGAGCCAAGACCAACCAGTGAAAACACTACTGAAGGGTGGCTGCCGTGGACTTTGTCTTTGGAAACATGGTGATATATTTGGATCCCACACCATTTGATTGTGGTTCGGTAAAGAACTTTAAGAGGTTCCTCTCATCACCTAATATGGATCTTTTAATGTCAGTGAATCAATGATGGGCAAAAAAAGAAAAAAAAAAGGATGTTCTTAACAATGACTCTGAAATAACAATGTTGAATGATAGATTTTAGTTGCGGTTGGAGTTGGGTTTCTCCTCTGGCTCAGTCAACTTCCACCCCTACTTTCTTAACGCAAGTTCAATAGCCAATGCTTTCTCTGGAGTCTCAATGTCTTGACTCAAAACTGCTTTAACTAAAGTTCATTTTCCAGGCGATTTAAAAGAAGAATTATTGTCATTCCTGCCCTTCCGAAGGTGCATCGCATGTGTCATCTGAATGATGTTTTCAGTCTTGGGACTAAAGAAACAAGTCAAGGGTCAGGAACATCAGAACAGGAGGCAGGCCTTCTTCATCGCGGTGAGCTGCCGACGATGTTCTGCAGAGGCATACGGATTTTTTGGAAAGTGTTGGCTTGTCCTTATGAGAGCATATTTGCATAATGCTGACTCAAGATTTTAATAAAGGATTGGGCATTTCATGCTTTTAAACATTCAAGGAGCAAAAAAAAAAAAAGTTATATTATTGTGATTTTCTTTTTTTTTTATTATTATTATAAATATTATCCAAACGAAGTCTTACATTTTTTTGTTTTCCATTTCCTTTGCACTAGTATCTTTTTAGTTCATGAATTTAGTATTTGAGAGGTAAAATGTAAAATAAGAAAGACATGTAAACTGTAATGAATGACAATCTTCTTTTCACACATTTTTCATACTATTTTTAGTTTTGTATGTTTGAACTTTGAATAATTGAATCATGAATTTATTAGGAGAAAGAAATAACTGATAAAAAAGAGGAGAATGAAATATTTCTACATGGATTTATTTAGTTGGGCTAAAAACTAGAAAGAAATTAATGACATTTTTTAATTATTTTTTTATTTATTTTATGTTTGGTTTCTCTTACAAATTTATTATAATTAAAAAGCAATTTTTAAATTACGTTTGCATTTACGAATTTAAAACTAAGGGATTTGATATTTAATTATTTAACAAAAATTATTTAAATTTAATTTCTTTAATTTTGATAGGAATTTACTGATGAATTCCAATAATTTAATATAATTATTTTTTTAAGATTTAAAGTTATCATAAAAAAAAGTAATTATTTGAAATTATTTATAATAATGGTTCCATTAATTTAGAAAGTAGTGAAAATACTACTTTGGATTTAATTATTAAAAATTTTTTAATTAATTATTATATAAATTAAGTTTATCACTTATATTTCATTACAATTTAAGCTCAAATTTATTAATTTGAAATATTTAATAATTCAAACGGAGTTCTATTTTTTTCCCTTCTTGTAAAATTGTGAATAAATGCTTGGCAATCCCTCTTTGGGCCTCCTATACTACGCTCCACGGCCCACAGAGGTTTATTGCATAACACGACCAATTCGGCCGAGTGAACGAGAATAAAATACAAAATTGACAATGAGCCCTCTTTCATATATGCTCAGAAGAGTCAGATCTCACCGACAATAAAACAAATTGATCCGTCTCCGGGTTAGCACGTGAATCGAGACACTCGCCTCTCTCTCGCCCTCTCGGCTCAATTCGGTCGTCAGAGAGCTCTGATGAAAATTTAGAAGACGATATTGCAGAGCTTTAATCTGTTACTTTGCCGGTATATCATATATACGCATATATATATATATAGAGAGAGAGAGAGAAGAGGAGTTTGGCGCGGGATCAATGATGTGGAGTTCAATCGCGAATTTGAAAGAAAACCTAAACAAAATCGCGCTGGATGTTCACGACGACGACGAAGTGCTCGAGATCTACAATTCGCCCGATCGAAACGGTTCTCCCGTTTCCGATCGCCGAATCTCTCACGGCTATGCGCGATCCAGTCCTGCTTCGCGTTCTCCCCTGGCCAATGGATTCGATTCACCCTACAATTCTGAGGTTTTTTTTTTCTGTCTTGCATGAATGCTTTTTATGCGTGCGCGTATGCGATTGTGGTTGTTGAATTTTGTTCATCTCTGCTTTTATGCTTAAAATTTTAGGGATGAGATTTGGTTTTTGGAACTGTCTGCCTTTTTCCCTGAAATTCGGTGTTCAATTGAAAATTACTGCATGATGTGTGTCGGATATCATTTGAGGCTTAGTTCCGCACCGTATTCACTTAGAGCTGAGGTTTGATCTGTATGTGTCGATTTCTTGATTGAGTTGAGAACGAGTTTAAACAAGGGCTTTCCGGATCCAATTTTGTGTATCTGGCTACGTTGTTTTGCTTTTAGTGATAGGTTCAGTGAACATTTTGGGGGAATGCTTATGCATTTCAGCCTCTCTTCTGGATTGCATGTTTTGGACGAGTGTGTTTTAGTGCGAACAGATAGGGGTTGAACCCTGATAGTATTGAGTTCTTACAAGATTTAGGGATGGAAAGGAGAGGCACGGGCTGCCCTAACAATCACATATGCAGATATAGACATGATATGAATAGAGACATGGATCCGGTGAATTTGAGAAAATTAGGATAAGGATCCCTAAGGGCTGATCCAGCACTTTGTCACTGGAAGGCAAAATTACATATTGTCTCGGAAATAAATGAGAATTTTTTTTTATAATAAAATTATTAAGAATAATTATCGTAATTTAATTAAATTTTTGAGAATACTTTAGAAAAAATTAAAATTATTTTAACAAAATTAGTTATTTGACAATGAATTGGTCTTGCACATATTTGTTATGCTAGAGGAAGGATAATTGCCTTGTGGACAATGGCCACGGATTAGCAAAATTATTTAGGGGTGGATTAACAAAATTATACTGGGTTGTAAAAAATTGCCACTTATAATAAATAAATTTTTATTCTTTCAATTGGATTGGCTGCCTTCATTGCACAAGTCGTGGGTCCACCAGTGAGGATACCGTGTATATATGGCAATATATATATATATATTTATTTATTTATTAGCCTATACACGTTAATATAACATTTTTTAGAAAACTAATTCAATAATTCAACATATAAGGTGTAACAAAATATGAGATATATGAACTTTTAATTTTAGATGTTTTTGCTACTCAAATTTTAGTTGGCTTTATGATACGAGTAAAGAAAAAATAATAAAATAATGGAATAATCTATGTGACATGTCTGATATCGATATGACACCCATTTTTAAGTCTGTGCTTCATATTTTAGTTTAATTGTGTGTGTGTATATATTGGGTGAGGTGAGTTGTGTTGCTCCGACACGCCTATTTGGCATGGAGCACCCGTGTCGACACGACACGACATTGGTGCGGGTATGAGATTTGAGTCTGACTCCCTTACTTTATCTTGGATACGGCTTTTTTGCCTGAGAGGAAGAACCTAGCATCGTACCTGAGAGAGAAAGAAATAGATGGCTAACTTGCTTGGCATGAGCTCGCCATCGTCAAAAAGTTTGTCAGGTTTGTCCTTATAGCCCCTCCTTACCATCGCCATGCATCTTCCTCATTGCCAATCGTCGAACTTCATCACCATCGCCTCTCGTCGAAAAGGTCATCAAGATGAAACACTTCGTCAGTATTTCTGCTCGTTGAGAAAGTCATTGAGACCAATGTTGTTAAAATCCCGATTTAAATCTTAAAATCTTACGATTTTATGATATTAGAATCCGAAAACTTGTTCGATTTTATGTAAAATCTTAATAGGGGCAAAATAGGTAAAATCTCGATTTTGGGACGTAAAATCAG
>QLOD02000013.1:42682342-42708892 GCA_003260245.2 Sideroxylon spinosum | reverse complement strand
GCGATTCGATTTTACAATCCGATTTTTGGACCTTCCACCGATCTTAAGTAAAATCTCGATTTTAACAACCTTGATTGAGACGAAACACTTTGTCACCATCGCCGCTCGTCGAGAAGTTTTCTCTCGGTTTACTGGGCAGACTCTATGATTGACATTGATAGGAACCTTTTTTTTTGTTTTGGGAATTTTTTTTAATAAAGATGAAATAGATAGAATATATTTGATTGAAGATAAAATTTAATTTAATTTTTTAATTTTTTACCCAATAAATAAAACTCTCTAACTTCTTTTATTTTTTTAAGTCAAAATAGGCTCTACATTTTCCTTTACTTTTTTAAAGTCAAGATAAGTTCTATAACTTCTTCTTCTTTTTTTTCCCCTTTTTCTTTCTTTTTTTTTTTTTTAAAATCAGGTTAATAGATTTTCTAATTTACTAGTCAAATATCTATTAATGTTAACTTTATTTTTTATTATTTTGATGTGAATTGTTTTAGTCTTAAATACACGAATTTTGTTGATAGAACTTTTGAAAAGTATCTTCAATGTTTTTTAAAATGTTAAAAATATAAGCAAAATTAAAATCTAATTGAATATTAAATTATTTGAAAGTTTCCAAATTTATTAGATAAAATAATAATTTAATTAACTTGAAGTTGGAACTTTTATTAATTTTACATTTAAATTAATTTTTAAATCAATTTAAATTACTACTTTGAAAGATATATATATATGTATATATATTATGAATAATTAACTAATATAATTTATTTGATTTCCTAAATTAAATAGACCTTCTTATTTATAGCTAGGGTTATAATTGCCAATCAATAATTATTTTAAAGGGTATATACCATAATTAATTGTAAGATTTGTTATATAATAAAATAATTTATTACCGTTGCTCGACACTCCATACATATTTTCTATCAAAAATCTTGTCCTCCAAGTTTGATAAACCCATGCACATAAATAAATTGTTAGCCATATTGTCGTACCCGTATCTATAATTTGGATATTTTTAAACGAGTTCCTGTATCCTAAAATATAGATAATTGGCGAATCTGACATCCGGATAGTCCGACGCCCGCACTCGAGTCCGAGCAACATAGGATGAAGGTCAATGATTTGTGACATCTTTGCTAATTTTCGTCCACCCCGGGTGTGGGGATATTTGTGCATTGAGAGAAACTTATTGCTGCAGTTTGTATTTTTGTCTGCATGTGTGTGAGAGAGAATTTATGGACCATGGTGCACTATAATCTTGGATGGGATTTGCTCAATAGGATTTACCACGAGTCTGCAACTGGGATTTGCTCAATAGGATCTACTACAAGTCGATAGTTGTAACTGGAGTAGGTTCAGGCTGAGAATCGGCTCGGTCCTAATATGAGGCAAACTATTTTTATCTGAAGCTTCAATAAAGATTGAGCGAAAATTTTCCGTCTCTGTATTTGCATTCAGGCATGCTAAACCTAACTAAGTTGATTGGTCAAAAACCACAAATTTACTGCTCATGTTCAGATATGTCCCAACAGGGCCAACAGTCCAAATGTCGGATTCATCAACCTCTCATATCAAAAAACATTAAGACACTGCTCAATTTTATTTTTCTAAAATATTTCTTTTATTTTTTAGTGGTAGAAATAAAGCATTTAGGTATCAAATGTATAAAGTAAAATTGGATTTTTCTACTGGAGCCATTATACGCATTTCGTTCCTTAACTGCATGTTGACTATCTGACACAATGATTGACACAAAATTTGAAGAGTCCACGAAAAAGGCAAGGAAAATGAACGGAAGTGGAAAACAACCATAAGAACAAACTGAACTGAGTCATTTTGTGTTGGATGTATTATTGTGGTGTGAGCAGTTGGTGTAAGTTTCTAGTTGTGTTGGGCAAGATGCAGCTGGATGCTAGACTAAATTTTTACAATTGGGAGTTTTTTGTTTTTCCTTTCTTTGGTGGATGATATTACGTTTCCTATTTCCATGGTTGTGGCAGATTGAACAATACAAAGCGGAAATCAAGAGGCTTCAGGACTCTGAGGCTGAAATTAAGGCATTATCTGTCAATTATGCAGCTCTATTGAAGGAAAAAGAGGTATTTTGTTTTTGTTTTTTTCTTCTCTTTTTGGAATTGGGGGTTTGGTTTGATTTCTTTTATTTGCAATTAAATTTTTTTTTTCAGAGCCATGGTTTGACTCTTGAAGGTTTCAGTTTGGGATCAACATGGTTCACTGTTTATCTCTATTGTCCGGGCACGAAAACTAATTATATCTTTAGGTGTTAGGTTCAGTATCCAAATATGCTATTTTAACTTGCTAGATATTAAAATAATTCTTTTGACAGAAATCACCTTGAGTACATTTAAATCACAGATGATTCGAAGATTTTACTCAAATATTGTCGAATTTGTGACAAGTTGGGGCTGTGGAGGAGGGGTTTTGCAGCACTGTGATGAAGTTGTGGTGTTGTGCTCATGTCAAGCTGACTGGTTGACTGATTGTGGAATGTCTTGTGCATTAACACAAAAAAAATCACTATTTTGAACCTTTTTAAAATTGGAGAGGTGGCTCTACTGCCTCCTCTAATTTCTGAGTTTAGATATTTCTGGTTTAGTCACCTTTATACAGTTAAAAAAATCAATGGGCACTTTGGCAAAATTATAGTAGGTAGTTTACTCAGCAGTTAAACCAGTGCCTTGCTGTCCACAGCGAATAATTGTCCATGTGAAGGATGAATATGAATTTATAACACCTGTTGTATTAATGAAAGACTTCATGACCTGCGTGCCTCGAGTGGATGGAGTTTGATAGAGAGTGACCGCAGTGCATGGCAGGGCCTATATGGGCTATACCATGCAATGGCTGTTTGAATTTGTCTATATAAATTATGGTTTAATTTGTGTAACTATTTGCTATTTCTGATCAACCGTGGATTGCCAACTTGATATCATATATATATTGGCAGAGCAGAAAATGTTATGTTGAATGAGATTGAAATATTTATATTTTCTTCACCATCAAATTCAGCTCTATCGACTAATTACTATACCTTTTTCTAGGAGCTGCGCGGATTGTAAATTTTATTTTCCTTGTCATTTATCTACATGTTATTTCTGATTCCACTATTTTTGTTGCTATCCCCCATTTTCTATAGAAAGGAAGAGAACTTTACTGTTATGTACCGATTGATGAGTGGTTATACTATAATAATTCTCTCGAAAAGGTTCTGATACTTTCCCTGCATGATTTTTAATACTTCTTAGAGATCATTGTTATTAATATGTGATTTTAGAACCTTTGACGCTATATTTCCTTTAAACATTTCATTTAACAGGATTGGATTTTAAGATTGAATGAAGAAAATGACTCGTTGAAACAAAAAATGGACGCAGCTCGAAATGCATCTAAGAATGAGGGTTTCAAGACGTCCGTAAATAGCCAGAATGGGCCCAAGGTATAACATGAAATTTGAAGTTATTTTACTTTAGTGAAGTTGAATCATTTATTAAAAGTTTGTTTGTAACTTCTATGAATTAAAAGCTGTTCCTGTCCATGGTTCAAAATCTCGGCTGTGTATCAGGTTGGTATCTCAGAGGACTGCGCCAATATTTTGGGCTGCGTCAAAGAAAATCTCTGAGTTGCTCAACTTGTTGTGTATTGTCCGAAATAGTCTGAGATTTCAGTGATTCAATGATGAAACAAATATCGTCGATAACTCGGCGAGATGAGCCGAAGACACATATATAATGCAAAAAACCTATATTTCCAGATCTGGACCACACAACTCTGTGGCCTTCTACAGTTGATCGTCGTGCCTTCCTCGCTGTTGCACCATTGCAATGGAGAACCAGAGATTGAAGAGCCTTCTAGCTATTTGGGTTTGAGAAGAGGAAGAACCTTTTAGGTTACTTGGGTGGGTTTGAGCTAACAAAGGGTCTCATTTGGGTTTGAGCAAATGAATTGTATTGTGTGTTTACGTCTACGACGAGAGACAAAACATTAGTGGGTGGGACTTATTTGGGTAACTGGGTTTGTAATAATAAATATTAATAAAACAATACATAAATTTATATTTGAAGAAGTCACTTAAAATCTGAAAATTATTATATTTATATTTTAAGAAATCAATTATTTTCTAAATTACTTAAAATTTGAAAAAAAGCAATTACTGAAATTCTAAAAAAAATAAAATGAAATTGTATTTATACTTCAATTAATGAAGTAGTTTTTGTAAATTACTTAGAATCTGTAAAAAAGTTATTAGCAAATTATTTGATTATTTAAAATCTAAAAAAAATACTTGGGTGAAAAATTTGTCTGGCTTGCATGTTATTAGTTATATAATGTTTAATAAAATAATTTTATTTGGTTATACATCCGTTTTATTATTTGTACTTATTAGAAAATTTTCATTAATTTTTTGAAACTAAAAATGCGTATCATTGCATATTTTCCAATACTGCTTCGTGACGCGACACCGCGATTGAATCAAAAATTAGGACGCTGAGATAGTCACTGTCACTGCGATTTTGAACCATGTTCCTGTTTTCCACATGGACTCCACAAAAAGTGGTCCTATGATGATAATATACTTCTATTTTTTTTTCTTTTCATATCTTTCTTCTCTTAATGAACACTTCAAAACTTTATAGGATTAGCCTCATCTGAGATTTATGCTAATTTATTGCCCATTTTTTGAACTGCGCAATGGCTGATCTTGTCTGGAATTTGTCCAGGGGAGTGGTGACCAGTCACCCAATTGGCAGCATAAGGCCATCACAAAAAATCGATCTACGGGCAACCAAACAAACAATGGGTCCATCTCTAAACAAGACGGATTAAGCAATGGGATTGTGCAATCTGATGTCACTCGGATAGAATCAAAACGATCTGGTATTCACAGAAATGAGATGGTAATGATGCCTTCTGCTCTGCTCTATGGATTATATGTCTTGCTGGGGAGCTAGTATAAGCATCACCAATTTTGTGCCCTACGACTGGATCTTGATATTTAAATTTTTGATTGACTTTGTGGCTAGCTTGCCAAAGTTTCCAATTATGCATCTCTTTTTATTGGGGTGTTTTTTTTTTTTTAATTTAAATTTTCTTTTGGATGGATGCATTCTCTAAGAAGTTTTCACTTTGTTCTGTAACTTCTGTTTATGGTGTAACTCTCTCTCTCTCTCACACATGAAGTCAAGTATTCGGTTTTTTTTTCCCAACAATGAACGAAGTTGACAACCCTAATCTTTTTGTATTAGGGCCTTGCAGATTTGTTAGAAGAGAAAAACAGGTCCCTGGCCACGGCTCAAGCAACTCGTGAATTGCAAATAAAAAAGCTAGGGTTGGAACTTGAGAAAGAACGCAACGAGTTAGCAAATTTAAAGCTACAACTACAAGGTACTTCCCTATTTCTTTAATGTTCAATTGTAATATTGCATTTTTTCATGTTAACTGTCTCAACTGATCTTCTTTTTCATTCCTAGAGGAACAGAATTTGAATGGATCCTTTCAGGATGAGCTTAACTTATTAAAAGTTGACAAGAACAAAGTGAGTTTGAAATTGAATTCCTCTTTATTAGAATTGATGACTGTTATGCCCTCCTTACATTATCTTTGTGAAGTTGATCGTTAATTACTTTAGCTTTTTTTGTCTTGTTATTTGTGAAGGATTTCTTAGATGTTTATTTGTTGTCTATTGTAATGAAGCAATAACGTGGTGGTATATCTTAACATGGTATATCTATAGCATGGTGCTTGGAATTTTGGGCACGTGGCTTTGTAAAACACATGAAGCATCAGACATCACATGAATCATGATTGCTTTTGTGTTGGTTGTTTATGTGATAAATCAAATGCATAAGTAAACATAACCTTTCATAAATTCAAAGGAATGTGGCATTCATTTGAACTTCAACTTTCTCTGTGTCTCAGAATCATCTTTACTTGAGTATTGTTATTTCTACGTTTCTTTTCATTGCTTCTTGTAGTCTAACCATTAACCCCTTGCATTGTGTCGTGTCACAGACCATCATGGAGATGAATAAAATTCGCAATGAATTGAATGAGAAAATATCGCAAGTAAAACGACTACAAATGGAATTGAATCGAAGAGATAATGAAGAAGCAGATGAAATTGTGGATGGTTTGAAAAGAGTAATTGCAACCCTAGAGAAGGAAAATAACAATCTTAAGGTTAGTTCATATATTTTCAGATATATATTGGTTAGTGACAGATGAGTCATCTCACCTTTCCATCAAATAGTTAATTTGTAAGTCTCAAATTAACATTGCTAGTAATTTTGGTCCTCAAATCTGTTCTAATGTTATCTCATTTGCACTAGATGGAGAAGGTTGAACTTGAAGCTGCTTTGACAGAAGCCAGCAATTCTTCAGTCCTCAAAATTCCTTATGATGCTCAACGGAATACAAACAAGCAGTCAGATAGTTTGAATGAGGTGGTTTGCTGCCTCAAAAATAATTCTTATTCTTCTTTTCCCTTCTCTATATAACATTCTTCCTTTTTCTTTTCTTCCTATTGGGCATTTCTATGAACTAAGAAGCATGGTCTCCACCTCGGAGCACCAACATGGCACGGATGCATTGGCTAAGTAGTTCTCGAAAAATATATGGCATAGCATGATGAGGAATCAACAAAAATATATATTTATATTATTTATATGTCTTAGATATTAGTATTTAATACTTTGTTCAAATACAGTAGAAATAATGGAGTATAATACTAACTAAGATAAAAAAATTCATGTTTCATAGATTGAATATAAAGGAAAAAAAATACAAAAATGGTTACATTCCGACCAAAGTAATAATAACTATATTCTATGGCCTAAATGTCACACAAAGGAGCTTCATAGTAATTACATTTCATCCAAAATGATTACTACCGAATCATCTTAACAAAACATTGTTTTATGAATCGTCATATGTTTTCCTAAATCGCTTGGTTTGTGGGTTATTGTGCGGGTCCAGTGGGTTTACCTAGTGCACAGGGGTAGTGGCTGCGACTGGTTCTCGCTATATAAATATATATATTTAAAAAAAAAAAAAAAGAGGAAAACATCGTACCATGAACCCATAAAACAAAAGATCATTACATTCCATCAAATCATCTGAACATAAAATAACAAAATTAAAGGCTTTTCAATATTTATTTTGTCACAAATTATTTAACTTGTTATAAAAGAAGACCCCATCATTTCCAGAATGAGTTCATACGTATCCAAGATATGTCTGAACAAAAAGGTAATAAAAAAAATTCAAAACGGAAAAATGAGGGTCCAACACGAGTACAGGAGTCTGCTGCATGTTGGTGTTTCTTGTGAACTTGACTTGGAGATGGCACCCTTGACGGCAAGTCCCATCTCCAAATCTGTGCTTCCTAGTTTATAAGTTAATAGATTCGATAAACTTGCATATACATAATGTTTGCAGTTGTTTATTGGTAAATTATTTTTCCCCCTATGACTTCACACCTTAAGATGCACGACTGGGTCTATTACTTCCCAACATACTATTCTCTTTTGCCCTTTTATTTTATTCTTTATTTGTCCAGTGCAAAAGTAAGTGTTCTAAGCAGACCCCAAGTGCTCAATGGCCGCGCAATGTTTCATCCTGCTATTTCTACAATAATGTTCTGCAGCATTGCAATACAAAAACTAGTAGTTGATACATTTTTGTAGCTTTTGCAGTACAAAAACTAGTCATTGATGCTCTTTTGTAGTTTCCTCATTTATGCTGATGAGGCTTCTTTTTATTTTTCATTTTTTTTCTCTACGTGCAGCCAGTGGGAAGTTTTTACGGAAAAGAAGAGATGGAACTATCTCTTCAAAAACTGGAGAAAGATTTGAAGGAGGCACACCAACAAAGGGACAAAGCCTTACTAGAACTGAACCGTCTCAAGAAACATTTATTAGATAAGGTTGCATGTTACAACTCCATCGTTTACAATGTTCTGGCTTGTGCTGTGCATGATACTATTTCTTGAACGTACTTTAAGGTTTACATGTCTGGATGGTTGACTACGACCCTTGTTTGTGGTTTACAATATAAAGTTTTTGAAGCAGAAATTGCCAATAAAGTTTTTTTATAAGTTCTTTCTCTTTTTATAATTAATATAAATATTATCAACACAGGTCTGAAGAGGATGCCATCCAATTACAAGCAATCAAATTGTTATCCCAAAACTTAAAGCACCATATCCTCAACAAATAATAAAAAATATTTATATATATATATATTCACAAGTTCTATGAAGTTTTTGGATGTAAACTATATATATATATTTTTCGGATTATGTTCTTAATTACTAATTTGATATGTATATATATACATACATAGGTCCCTGTATCGTGATTCAAATCTGTCATTGTGAGTCATCAAAAAGGGTCACCTTTTTGTGGCATATTTGTGTATCTGAGACCCAGGGCTTATAGACTGATTGATAACAATTGGTTTTCTTGTTCCCAGCATCGGTATAATTTAATATTTATTTTATGGCATTGATTCTAGGTGGATCCTGGATTCTTTCCATCTTAAGTTCTCAACAAAATATAATTTCTCGTCTTGTTACTAGGCAAAAAGATAAATATAATTTTCCAAAATTTCTGCAGTCAAAATTGAAGATGGTTTCTCTTGCTGCAATATTTTCTAGGAATCTGAGGAATCAGAAAAGATGGATGAAGACAGCAAGATCATTGAAGAACTACGAGAAAAGAATGAGCATCAGAGACTCCAAATACTACAATTGGAGAAAGCTCTGAAACAAGCAATTGCTGGTCAAGAGCAAGTAAAGATGACCAACAACAATGAACTTCAAAGGTACAAGGAAATCATTGATGACCTAAACAGAAAAGTGACGAGCTGTATGAGTACGATAGATGCCAAAAATGTGGAACTACGAAATCTTCAAACCGCTTTAGGCCAGTATTATGCTGAAATTGAAGCTAAGGTAAACATTCTCTCTTCTTTTTTGCTTTAATGAGCACAGAAGACAGACAAGAGTGCCTAGTCTTCAAATTTTGGCTTGATGCTAGTTTCACTTACATGTGATCAGGATCATTTGGAAGGCAATCTGGCACGGGCAAGAGAAGAATCAGTTAAACTTGCTGAACTTTTGAAGGTGTGGTACTTCACTTCTGGTTACCATCAAAAAGCAGCCATTTTTTTTTTAAAGCTATGATGTGGCATTTCAGCCTTTTGCTTCTTACAAATGAACTGAAAAAGTCAAAAAAGAGAAATTTCCCAACACCCTATTTTCATTATTCTGTTTGGCACCCAAACTAAGCCTTGGTGTGATGATTTCCATTTTGGAACTATTGTATTTGTTTTATAACTGAATAAAGTCTCCTTTTCCTTATTCATTTCTAATGATGAGCCGTCATTGCTAGTCCTTTGTTTATTATTTGATAATGTAATTTATCCGTTGTGATGTGTATTTGATTGTAAATGACACTAATATTCTTAGCTGTGTATTCACGGTTTTCTCATCCTATCTGAATTGATATTTGATTAGTATACTTTTATTCAATGATCTATTTGTCAGTGAAGTTCCAATTTGAGCCAATTCCGAGGCCTTGAATGTTGAGCAATTACTTGATATACTTTAAAGGACCTTAATTGTATTTTAATGCAAATCTAATGTTGTTTCCCTGTTTTATTTGGCGTAAAAATGTCTTTTCTTTCACCAGGATGCACATGAACAGGCAGAGATATCACGGAGGGAGAAGGAAGATATACTAGCAAATCTTACACAAGTTGAAAGGACACTAGTAGAGGGAAGAAACAGGGTAAATAAACTTGAGGAAGACAACGCGAAACTACGCCGTGCCCTTGAGCAGAGCATGTCCAGAATTAATAGGATGTCAATGGACTCTGATTATTTTGTTGACAGGTTTGCCTTTATGAATTTCAATTTTTTTATTATCGTGATATTGGGTTATTTTGCTGGTCTGTAAGATAAAAGAGAGCTAGTTATTTGCTTTGGAGGGAAAACCAAATTCAACTAATGGGCTTGCCACATCCGGCACCTTCATCCATGTCAAATAAATAGAATCTACTGGATGCTCCTTTTTTTCACCCCGGAGGGGAGGGGGGCTTTGTTGAGGACACTATCCAAAATGTAGAGGGAGACCATGAGTTCGGTTCTTGGAAACTGATTGCCTCTGCATTTAGTAGCGGAAACTGTGGAATACGTTCTTTTGAAAATTCATGTCATGCTTTTATGAACCAATGGAGTACGGTGTAGTATAGAAGAAACATACTTTGTTTATTTTTCTATTAGAGAATATTCATCAAAAACTAGAAGTACGTGCATTTATTTTTTCCTACTGTTAAATTCTCAACTGTTTGGATTTTTTGGCTATCTAAGCTTTCTATATGATACTGTTTGCTGTGATTATTCAAATTTGTTGGGTTTTATAACATGATGCATAAATATTGCTTGCATAACAAATCCCTTCACTATTTCCTATACATCATGCCATGCTATTGCTGTTGCCTATGTTACTGCGAGAGTGATAGTTGAAAGATTTGTGTCAAGTGATCAGTGAAGCCGCTGCATTTTATTGGTCTTTAGTTGTTGTCTCATCAGACTTGGAATTTTTCACTCTTCAAACAACCGCACATCTGTGCTTGCTCACAAAATTACCCTTACCACCTTTGTTGTCACTTTCATCCCTGCAGCTGCAACTTTTAGGTCATAGCTTCTCTTGCCTTCTTATCTATGAATTTTTCCTTGTCCGTTTTTAGAAGTGGGGTAAAATTGTCGTTTAAATCATTCTTATCTGTTAGACATTAGGTGCAAAACTTAATTGAATGTCAATTTATATGTATTTCATTGGCTAATTTATGTTTGTCGTCTTATAGAAGCTTAAGTGGTACTGATTGATAACTGGCATTTTTCGCAGGCGAATAGTGATCAAGTTGTTGGTGACTTACTTCCAGAGAAACCACAGCAAAGAGGTATAATTTAATTACGTTCAAGACCGGTTTAAGAGGTTTTTTTTTTTTGTTGCACGTGTAATAAGACACTTGTGCATAAACACTTCATAATTAAAGTGGGTCATCTTACATGCCTAGTAGTTTAGGAACATGATTTAAATGCCTCCACCACCATCACCACCGCCAACTCCAGTCCCCACACGTGCGCGTGCGCGCAACCAAAACTGACAAAAATAAATACATAGATTTTTTTTTTTTTTTTTGGGGGGGGGGGGAGGTTGTGTTTACAAAAACTAATCTCGTGTAACCAAAATTAAGAGGGAAGAAAATAATGAATTTGGATTGGTAACAATAAATGGCCATTACTTTGTTTTGAACTTTTAATACGATGTGCTGGGAGGCATGGACCAAATCAAGTGAGTGATAGCATCTCCCTAATCTTGAAAATTTGGGTAGATTAAATTAATCGATTTCGTGTTCTAATTGGTCAAATATTCTTTAGATTAATGTTGTATGTTGATGCAATTATGGTTCTATCGCCACTACTTGTTCATTCTAGTTAAAGTAGGCACTCTCTTTAAACCTTTCTGTTGAACCTACTTATGCATCGATTAACATGTGTTGGTGGTGCCAGGTTCTGGATCTTATGGTTCGCATGCTGGGATTCTCTGATGAAGATAAGCAAAGGATAGGTGTTGCTCAGCATGGTGCAGGTAAAGGTGTTGTTCGTGGGGTTCTGGGTATACCAGGCCGGCTAGTTGGTGGCATCTTGGGTGGCGGTTCTGCTGGAACTAATACAAATATGGCTTCTGACAACCAGGTATTATTTCTTCAATGATTGTAAACCTTGTTATATTTATCTTCATCCGTTCTGCAATTATTTCATCTTGGTTTTTTGCTTCCAGCAAGTCCCTGTAATGCTTGTTATTTTATTGATTAATAAGCTAACCCACTAGAAGCTATAACCCATTAGACCCTCATTGTGATAGATTTTTTTGTTTTATTTTTTTTTATTTTTTTTTTGTTTGTTTTTGGGGGGGGGGGGTTTGGAGATTATGCTATTCCTGTCACCAGATTGTGGAATTGTTTCCACTGTTGGATTGGAATCAATGGCGTGCATCAGTAATTTCTGTTATCAATTTTCATGCTTCAAGATTTTTCTTGGTACTCTTATGGTCTGTTTGGATTAAGGGAATGGGAATTCAAAATTTCTTCTCTCGTCTTGAAAGAGAAAATTAATTTTTTAAGAAATGCAAAGTAGGTTTTCTTAAAATTCTAGCCCACTTGAATAAGAAATTATTTCGGAGTGTATACTTTCTTTTCTTTTCCCTTGCAAATTTTTGATCTATAAAATTTGTAGGGTTGCTATGAGTGGCCCATGATATATCACTGTCGTTGGTTGGGTTATCTCCCACTAGTCACTATCAGACTGTTAAGTATATTCATGCTTTTTCCTTTGATTGCCAGTCCTTTGCAGATCTTTGGGTTGATTTTCTTCTCAAAGAAACTGAAGAAAGGGAGAGGAGGGAATCTGCAGAAGCCAACAATGCGTCCAAGGGGGATCAACACGGAAGAAGTTCAAATGATACTGGGACTGCATCACCTGTGCTTGATCATAATAATAGATCAAATCCTGCTGCTTTCCGCAGCTTAAGCTCATCCCTTACCCATAATGACAGCCCCTTGTTCTCCCGTGGAAGCATCTCTGATTCTGAGTTTTCAACAGTTCCTCTAAACTCATCAGAGCGCAATCCTCAGGTTTCAAGACTGCTGCCACCAAAATGAAGGTGTGGGTGGGGAAGTTTGTAATTAATTGAGGGGTATATAATTTTTGTTGCTATGTTTGGTTGATTCTTTAATCTGTTTATTAAATTGGGACTGGGTTGGTTGCAAATTATTATTTGCGACAACAGGGGTCCCAACAAGACCGTTACACACATGGTAATTGTAGATTCGTATTCTTTTGCTGGGAGAGGACATTGGAGTTTTGTTTTCTACATGTAAAATGGGACTCAACTTTGGGTAAGGGGTGGTGAAAGCGCTCACCAAATCCTATGGAATTGGAAGTAATATATTTTTATAGATTCAAAGTTCCGTCAAAAGACCCAAACAGCACGATTGTTTCGGCACGATTGTTTCGGCTTTGATCCATTTCGGGACTCAGAAAATTTGGTACAAATTATCATGAGTCAGATAATACCACATCTTGGGGGAGGGAAAAAAAAGGGAAAGGCCCAAAATAAGGAAAAGGGGCCGATCTGTGCCCATCAGCTCCTCTGTGTAGGCCCAAATTAGGGTAATAATGGGCTTACCCGGGCCCACCGTTTTATCACCGAAGGCCCGAAGATGGGGGACTCTTTGATCAGCAAAGACCCAAAATAGGGGGAAATGGGCCTCTGGGCCATCATTATATCTGCAAAGGCCACATTAGGAATGGGCCTACTCTGGCCCATTCTTGAATCAGGGAAGGCCCAAAATAGGGGAAATGGGCCTATATGGGGCCATCACTATTTCTAAAAAAGCCTATCTAGGCCATATTATATCTGTAATATCTGTAAAGGCCAACGTAGGGGAAGAGGGCCCTATGTTGGCCAATCCGGGCTCAACGTAGGGGAAGATGGGCCTATGTTGGCCCACCTCTAAATCAAGAAAAACCCAATGTAGGGGGAAATCTTTGTTAGCAAAGGCCCAAACTATGGCCATCTCATATCAGCAAACGCCCAACATAGGGGAATGGGCCTATCCAGACCCATCATTGCACCTGTAAAGAACCAACTTACGAGAATTATGGGCCCACATATGCCCATCTTTATATCAGAAGAGGCCCAAATAGAAAATAGGCCTGTTCGGGCCCAACATTATAGCTGCCAATAATGGGCTTCCGTTGGTCCATCATTATATCATCAAAGGCCCGGGGTAACGGAAATGGACCTACCCGGACCCATCATTAGGGATAACGGGTCCATGCTATTATGGCCCACTTTTACATCCGCGCGGTCCCAAAACAAGGATAAATGGTCTTTTCCTAGCCCAAGACTATTGCGTTAAGGCCACATTAATAGTACTTGCAAAATAAGTGAAGCTTGGTTAGAATGCTCTTTCCAAATTTTACAGACCCGTTTATTAACTTTTTAGCTACATACACGTTAAACGCCGAACTGAATTTAGCCCAATACCGCGGGCCAACAGAAATGAGGTTGCCAGAACTTCAGCGCCACTTATACCGGGCTTTAGGATCAAATTTAGGCCTTGATCTGGGCTTAACAATATTTTAAAAGCCCAATTGACTTAAAAAATGCAATCCACGTGTGCCGTGACCAACCAATCTCAACAAAAATACACGAACCAATCCCAAAAACAGCCTTCGGTTCATACAACATTCTACCATTCTACCCAAGGTACCAATCCCAAAAAAATCAAACAGCCTTCGGTTCAAACAAACATTCTACCATTCTACCAAGGGGGGACAAAATCTGATAAGTAATAAAAAAAAAAAAAATGCAAAGCAGCAATAAAAATTACATAGTAATTATAGCTACAGTATTGAACCGAAGGGGAGTCCTCCACGAGAGCCTATTTGTAGGAGTTCCTCAAATAGAACATTAGCTCGAGCCTCCTCCAAATAGAACTTAACACCCGCTGAGCTGACCTGACCTGACCGGACCTGATCTGTGAACAGCTAACAAAGTCTCCTCGAAAAAAGGCAATAAGCCCATTCACTAGGATGCCTAAAAGATAAAATATCCAAAATAAATACAAAATCAACTGCTGATATTCATCACCGGTGATCCTGCTTTCTATTATAAATATAATAAAACCTAGCCAGCTAAAATCATTAATCTAATGACCAAACACATCCAAATTGTGAACCCACACCTGATACAGCAGCTAACCAAGAGCCTCCTCACTCACTGGCCAGTGACAACTAATTCCAAATTACGGTCACAAGTAGTTTTACCTAATTTCATCATCTTCTCTATGCCCTTTTCTTGCCTGTCGCTGGCCCTCTTGGAATTTTACTAAGGACCTTAGCATCAAAAACTGCATACTGCTTCCTGAACTCGATCATTGCTCTCTCTCCAAATGAATCAACCTTGTCTTCGTACTTCTCATACAGTACAGGCACAGTATGTAACAATATGAAACCTGTTCAATCAATAGCACAATAATTAACACTCGGCAGTCTATAAACAACACCAAGCACGCAATATTAGAGCACAAACAACGAATGCTTATTTTCATTACATATATACAACAAAGTAACGAAGTTGCAGCAGCCTCCCAAAATCGACAATACCCACAAGCCAGCAACCGCCTGTTCACCACAATATAATCTCTTAGAAGATTGTTGATCAAACTCATTTCAGATGAAACAAATAATAATAGTAATAATTTAACCCCACAGACAAAACACATGCGAGGATTGAACATCAGTCCCTTCCATATCAAATTCAGCATTTGGTCCACTCCAACTTAGTTCCAACATAGACATGCACTTGACTCAAATATGCTTACGAGACTAAGTTCATGACGTCGATATATTGGCAATACATTCCTTCGACTTCAGCAAACACCATGTGAATTATCCAAAGTTTCAGTTCAAGTTTAGTGGAATAGTTTTCTACTGAAAAGTAAATCTGGGGTACCCAAACCCAGCTATAAAGCCTATAATCCAAGGATACTAACCTTTATTTATTATTTTTGTTCTCTTGTTTTTTCTTTTTTCTTTTTCTTATTCCTTTTTTTTTTTTTTTAAATAAAAGAGGGCAACCTAGTGCTAGAGATTCCCGTAGGGCTGGGGAGGGTGGTCAGTTGCACACAACTTTATCCTTATTTGCAGACCGACTTTTTCCAAAACAAAATTTTTTTTATAGATAAAATAATTTTATTTAAAATGGTACAAGGAGATACCCACCCAGTTACAAAAGAGCATGACAAGCCTAAACAATGGCATCCAACTCCTCGACAAGGAGAAACAACGAAAAAGGGGATCTGTCACCCCTTTCCCTCAGGTGGGAAATGCATCAAAGGCCACAACTTTGTGTGGCAGTATCCCATGGAATTAATATTTCCCATGGAGACAGCCAGAATTATTGCAGATGTCTTATATTTTGTAGTTAAAAAATTTAAATATAGGTAGTTGGCCCCTATTAAAATTTATTGAGGCTATTGTACTTTTGGTAGGTATAGGCATTTTGGCCCCCCTCAGCTGACATTCCCAGATAACACTCACATAAAAAGCATGGCCCAGTACTCGGACAATAAGCATTAATGCCTATAATAAATCTGATAACTACAAGTCACATCACTTAAACCCCACTACAGACTTTATTCTCTGCCACAAACTGACACACCCCCACAATTAAAACAGTAATGATCAAATTATGCAACTAAGTTCAATCCGATCAAACAAAATAGAATGGCAAAATATTTGGACAAAAGAGGGGGGGGGGGGAAGAGAAAATCATAAGATAGCATACGCCAAGGAACTTCTTTAGATCCTTCCCAGATGCAATATCCCGCAACACAGCAATAGCTCTGTTAATTTCAAGCCTCAAAGCTGAAGCAACCTCCAGTATTGGTTCCTCTGGGAGATGAACTTCAGGAATACGTGGAGGAGACCTGTAGAAGAACTATTTAACGGAAATTCATAGAAAAAAGTCAAGTGCTAATAATGAACAGACTGACAAGCTTACTTTTTGACGAATATTGAAGCATTGGACCACAAGAAAAAGATTGCAAGTGAAATTATCAATATGTGACACACTAGAGTAAGAAGGTGGTACTCAAGCAATTCAAACAGAACCCAGATTGCAGTGGCACCACCAAGGACACTAGCAGATATCTTCTTGTTCCTCCACAAGAATATGTCGGCAGCTGCACCAAATACCCAAAATATGAACATTCAGGATTGTCAGCTACGGATTTTTTTTTTTTTTTTTTTTTTGGGCTTGTGTGGGGGGGGGGGGGATTTTGGCAAGAGAAAATACACAAACACAACAGAATACAAATTGTCAATTTTTATCGAATTGTAAGATATTGTCATAAAAATGCACCACATAAAAAAAAAAAAAAAGACAACCTTGGGAAGAACTCTGATTCCCCACAAAACAAAATTTCCAATGAAAAGATGGTTAGCTGATCTCCTAAAATGTGTGGTTGGTTGCACAAAAAAAGGTGAACTTATTACTAATTTCTAGTAACGTTTTTAATAATTGGAACTTTTTATACGTTTAGTAAAAACTTGAAATTTCCAGTAATTTTTAGCAACTTTTTGTTGTTTGGTAAAAAGTTAAGAAATATTTTGGGCAAAAAATAGCAAAAACTTGAAAGTTGCCAATCATGCAATTGGGCAAAAAAAATACTAAAAGTTGCAAATCAACAAAGGCCAAATAGCTAAGTCAAAGGACTAAACCCCAAAAACTACCTTCCTTGGGTCCCTCTCATCTCAACTTAAACCACCCAACTCAAAAGTTTTCAACAATTAATAACTTGCAAAAACTCCATAACATTATTCCTCTCCCAATCTTGAAGATTCCACCTAAGATTGATATGCTAAAACACAGTACAGCTCACATTATATAAATAATCTAGCAAAAAGAAGAAATCATCTTATATTCTACATGCCCTTACCCCTCCACCTGTGCTTCCAAAATTTGATCCTATCAACCTCCCCACTTCCACTGAACTATGGCCTACAAAGTCAGCTTATAACAATATAATGCTTTTCCAGACTCCTTTTCCATATGAGCCATCCACCTCTACCATTATCCAGTCACCCTAAGTAGGTTCCTTTCCATATGGGCCACCTCATCCAGTCCAGTCACCCCCAGATGGTCCACTTAGCAGCAATCATTTTCCTCCATAATCAGTCCCTCTGAAAACATATTTCCAAAGCCATTATCCCAAAAAAATCTCTAAAAACTTTTAGCACCTTAATCCCAATGCCACCTTATACATCCTACGTGTTGTAATCTTGGACTTAAGAAAAGATGTAAGCCTGGTTACAGAACAAGTCAAGGGTCATGAACAGCAGAACGCAAATCACACCTTTTCTTCTTCATTGTGGTGGGCTCTGGACAACATTCTGCAGAGGCACATGGATTTTCTGGAAGATGCAGAAAATGAAATTTACTAATGTTTGTCTATTGACTTCTTATGAAAGCATATTCTTATAATTCTGGCTCAAGATTTCAATGAAGGATTGGGCAGTTCATGCTTATGGACATTCAAGGAGTAAAAAGATTAAATTATTGTTACAGTTTTTTTATAAATAGTTTTCTAATAATATTTATTTATTTTCTTCTAATTCTATCACCCCGAAAAAAATGGTAATACTTTTATTTTTCATTACAACTCCAAATATCTGGTAGCAAGTTTCATCATGCTTGTGTGTTATAATTACAGAATCGTGTCATAGAGCAAGAAATCTTCCGTTGAGAAACACTTCACACAATTTATTTATCGATTTCAAGTATATGCAAAAAGAATTGTTCAAATGTAACTAATTTAAATATTAATTTTATTATAAGTTTTAAGGTGACTTAAAATAATAAAATATCACCTATGAGGATGATATCATGGATTAGAAAGGGGACTTTGGCTTAATAACTCCTACCTCGACAGTTGGACATTCATAATTTGTTAATTCAAAAACTACAAGAGAATCCTCAAACTATGGAATTAAAATTCAATAGTTGAAAGTCGAAAAAAGTTGCCACAAGATTAACATCTACTCCGATTTTTGATTGGATCCCATAAGACGTATGTAATATTTCTGGTCCACTTGTTCAACCCTAATGATGGAAGGGCGAGCATTCAGTAATCCTTTAATCGGAACCTAGACTACTCATATAATAATCGGAACCTAGACTACTCATATATTAATCGGAACCTAGACTACTCATATAATAAAACTGAAGCTTTTTTGCGTAAAAAAGTAATTTTGTTTTCTATTTGTACAGATACGGTAGAGGGGCCTCAGAGAAATCCTGGATCGTGGGGGTCGAATCCGCACAAATCTCCGGACCTTTGTTTTTTCCCACCCTTTTTATACTTTTGTTGTAAACTTCATTGTAAATAGGTTTTTATTCCTTGACGATACGTCAAGTGATGGAGAGTCAAGTGTGCTCCAAGTCGGAAGTGAATCTGATTCAGAAAGAGAAGCCAAGCTAACATAGTCGTCCAAAGGCCCTAAGTGAGAGAGGTGACATACTAGAGGGAACTTCAATAGAAGTCAAACCTAAACGAAAAACTAAAGTACCCAAAAATTTAAAAAAAAAAAAAATCAAACACTAACAAAATGATTTGGTACGAATTTTGTCTACCTAAGATCTCGCTCACATTGTAGATTATAAATCGAACACAAAAAAAAAAAAAAAATTAATTTGGTTCAGACTTGGTCCAGCTTAGATCTTGCACACGCCTCAGTTAATCTCCCAATCATTGTTGTGGTGGTAATGAAATGTATCAAAGAAACAAAGTGCAGCCAGAAGCACCAAAACGAAGAAAGCAATTCGAGCATCATACGATTCGGCCAATCACTCAGTGAAGGTAGGAATTCGTACTGCAAATGTTATAGAGTTCTCATTCTGGATTCCTAAGGCCCTCTGCTGGGACCTTTCACCATGTAACACTAACATTTGAATAATTAGGTTTTTCTGTAAGGGATTAGATCTATAAAATACCGAACAGAAATAGAAGAAATGAACTCCACCCTCCCATTCGGTGATCTACACCCATTACAAATTAATGTTCGAAGGCAAACTTGGTTGAAAGAGCATTTTTTTTGTTAATTGCACATCCTCCATAGGTCCTTCATTTAGTTTCATTCACTCAACAGATTCACCCCCCCCCCAAAAAAAAAAAAAAAAAAAAAAAAAAAAAAAAAAAAAGAAAAAGAACATGAAGATAGAGAAAGCATGCTCAGTGAATACGAACCATACGTGGTAAAGATATTCATTTTGCAAGATTCAACAACCTTGCAATCGTATATTCTCTTCATGGCTCTTCATTGCATCTATTCTCACTCTTTTGTGTGTCCATGAAAAGAAAATCATAAACGATATAAAGAAACCGGAAAAAAGAAAAGAAGAAAAAAAAAACTGAGAATAATTATGTTTTCCTACAAGGGTTCAGATCTATAAGAGATTGAACGGAAACAGAATAATAGAACTCCGCCCTCCCATTCGACAATCTACACTCTTTACAACTGATGTTTGAAGGCAAACTTGGCCGCAAGCACATCTTTTGTTAATCGCACTTCCTCTGTAGGTCCTTCATTTAGTTTCATTCACTCAATAGATCATCCACCCCCCCCAAAAAAAAAAGGAACAAAAGAAGCACGGGGGAAAGAGAGCATGCTCAGCGAATACGAACCATACATAGTAAAGAGATTCATCTTGCGAGATTCAACAATCTCGCAATAGTATCTTCTCTTCGTGTCTCTTCATTGCATCTATTCTCTCACTTTTTTGTGCATTCATGAAAAGATAATCATAAACAATCCATAGAAAAAGAGAGAGAGAGAGAGAGAGAGTAATTAGATTATTCTGTAAGGGCTCAGATCTATAAGAGAACGAATGGGAATAGAATAATTAAACTCTGCCCTCACATTCGACGATCCACACCCATTACAATTGATGTTCGAAGGCAAACTTGGCCGAAAGCGCATCTTTTGTTACTCGCACTTCCTCCATAGGTCCTTCGTTTAGTTTCATTCACTCAGTAGATCATCCCTCCCCCACCCCACCTAAGAAAAAAAAGTGGAAAAAGAAAAAAGAAACAAAAGAAGAAGAAGATAGAGAAAGCACATATAATAAAATACTTCTGCTCCCCAACACTCAATAATCATTTGATTTGGAACCCAGACTACTTATACAATAAAATTGAAACTTTTCTTCTTAAGACTATATTAGTTCCCCCCCCCCCGGGGCAATCAAATTTCCAGTTTAAGCCAAACCTAAGCGAAAAACTGAAGTACTAAAAAATAAAAAATCAAGCGCAAAAAAAAAAAAAAAAAAAAAAAAAGATTTGGTTCGGATTTTCTTTCGCTAGAACTCGTTCACAACACAGATTATAAATCATACACAAACGAAAAATGATTTAGTTCCGACTTTGTGTAGCTTAGGTCTTGCTCACACCTTAGTGATCTCCCAATCATTGTTGTGCTAATGAATTCTGAATACAAATATTAACTTATATTCCCTATCCTGGCTAAAAAAACAAATAAACAAAGTGCAGCCCAATGATTCCGGATGCACTGACACAAAGAAAGCAATTGGAGGATCCTATGATTCGGCCAATCACTCTGCAAAGGAAGGAATTCATACTGGAAGTACTATAGGGGTCTCGTTCTGGACTCCTAAGATCCTCTGCTAGGGCTCTTCACAATTACTAATGAATAATTAATGAATAATTACATTTTTCTGTAGGGGTTCAGATCCATAAGATATCAGATGGAAATAGAACAAATGAACCTTGCCCTACCATTTGGCAACCCACACTCTTCACAATTGATGTTCGAAGGCAAACTTGGCCGAAAGCGCATCTTTTATTAATCGCACTTCCTCCATAGGTCCTTCATTTGGTTTCGTTCACTCAATACATTCCCGACCACAAAGGGAAAAAAACAAGAAGAAGAAGAAGAAGAAGAAGAGGAGGAGGAGAGAAGAGAGAACGTGTGCTCGGTGAATACAAACCATACATATTAAAGAGATAAATCTTGTGAGATTCAACAATCTCATAATTGTATCTTCTCTTCACGCCTCTTAATTGCATTTACTCTCTCTCTCTCTCTCTCTCTCTCTTTTGCATTGATGGAAAGAAATTGTAAACAATCTACAGAAAATAAAAGAAAAAGTGAGCAAGCACAGTAGTTACAACGACGACCAGGAAAGCCAGAGCTAACCGTAGTGCCCATCTTATCTACATGTACAAAGGAGAGGGTGTTGATCTAAGTCACATGATAATGCCCTGAACCCCCTTTTTACGCTTTGTGAACTTTAGTTTTACAGAGTTTCATGAACTTGAATTCTATTTATTATTCAATGACAGTGAACAAATATATATTTTTAATGGTGGCAACATTCTTGTTATAATTTTAAAATTATAAATAAGTACAACAAATTTATAGATTTATGCCATCTAAATTTTGGTTTGTAAATAATGAAAACCCACCTTAAACAAAGCTAGTCATTATTTTTTTTCACCATTTAGGTGCAAGTGCATGTTGGGAACAATGATGATGTTAGTGCAAAAACCAAGCAATGATATCACTGGAAACTCTAACAAAAAGTGTAGGTCAAATTCGAAAAGTTAATGGCAACAAGTAAGACGTGAGAGAACAAGGGAGCAAGGATAAGGGAAGGTAAGAGAGTAGGTCGAATCAAAGGTAACCATTCGATTACAGTGAGGAGAGGACTGTCATGGAAGGAAACTGATAAGCATCTTTTTCGTTTCATTTTTCTTCGTGTTTTCATGCAAGTTAACTTGAACAAATGTACAATTTAAAGGACTTAAAAGAACTAGATTGGCATTCTGACCAAATTAAGACTGTAAAATCAGTAAAAGACAAAACTGTAAACAACTAATCTAAGTGGGAATCAACACAAAATAAAAGAAGTTATTATAATGCCCAGAAATTAAACGGGAGACTTGTTTAGCTCAGCAGATGGGAGGTTCCCAGCACAAAAGACAGAAAAATCCGATGCTTGGCACATTTTATTTTAAAACAGAAAAAATAAACTGTATTAATTATCCTAAACTGGGAAATGCATCAGCCAAATTGGGATAATTCCGTAACAAAACCAATTACAAATTAGTTGCATCGATTTAAGTGACGCTTTCAACTTAGTTCTGAATTTAAATGGTGTACTTAAATTTAACATGCTGAGCAATCAAACATCGGGGTTAAACAGAAATAAGTTACTCTACAACAGTTGCTTAACGAAATTATGAAACAGGTGGAAGGATTTAAATCAGATCTAAAAGCAATTCAAAGATCTAGAACCCTAACCCACCAATATGATATCAGAGTCTAGTAAGAAGAAATCGTGCAACTTATATACTTATGCAAACAAACGAAGTTATGATTCCCAGCAATCTAAATAGATCTACCGAAAGACACTTCAAACTCCTAAAACCCTAATCTGCCTAATCACAGTCTCATCTTCCGGTCAATCTTGCTAGATCGTACAACAATCCAAATAACCATACATACGTACGAAAATGTATAAATAAATTGAGAGAGAGAGAGAGAGAAGGCGTGCGTACGTTTCCCTCCGCCGAAAACCTGGTGAACGGGTTTCTCTCTGCCAAACAAGCGAAAAATCTTGGCCTTCGAGGAGGACGAGGTGGGCTTCACCTCGGAATCGGAGTCGGAAGAAGGCGAATCGTCGACGCGGAGCTTGTCGGCGATCTTCTCCATCATCGACTCGGTTTTAGAATCCGAACCTTCGTGATCAGCCATTGCAAGAATCTCCGAGAGCAAACCCTAAGTCGCGGGCGCGGAAACGGCGAGTGAAGGAGTGGAAACGACTGTGCGTTTCACTTTCAATTTATACGACAGTGCCTTCGGAACCTAACAGCGTTTGATTTGACGGCGTCAAGGGACGACTCTCTCTTTTTGGGAAGGACGGCTAGGATGGGGCAGGTGCTTTCACCGACTTGGGAAGTTGGGACACGTGTCGAAAAGTAGTGGGGAGATGGAAGTAGGGGCGGCAGCTTTTTACATGTTCGGGTGGATTTTAACGTCAACGTGGGCTCCACTAAAGCCCTAGATTGGAATAATTTAGACAAGATTGACGGTGTGATTGGCGGGTCATGTTTACATCAGAATGCAATGTCACGTTAGGGCTGTAAGTGGACCATCCGAAGTTCCGAACCGGATTACCCGACAATTAAAGGATCCAAATGTAAACGTACTCGGCTTTGATAAAGATCTAACCCGCTAATAAAACTTTGGGCCGTCTGGTGGGTAATAAAAAAAAAAAAAAAAAGATTAACATAACTTTTTGTAATTTTTAAAAATTATGCGTGGCGTTTGGAGGGAAAAAAAAAATATTTGCATAAAATATTTTGATAACTTGTTACACAAAATTATTCTAAAATTTTACTAAATAATCAAAAATTATTAAAAATTATTGAAAATTACAGATTTTTACTAAATGCATAGAAGTATTAATTATTAAACTTATTAAAAATTATCAAAAATTGTTGAATATTTGGTTACCAAACGCATCCTTTATGATACCAAACTTTAGTAAATTTTAATTTTTTATTGAAAATTATTAATTGAAACTTTTTATACATTTGATAAAATATTATTTTTAAAATTTTTTATCTATTTAGTAACTTTTTATTATTTTTTTATCACATTATTATTATAATTTTTTTTTGAAATGTAATAATTTTTATACTTAGGTTTCAGTTTGGGACCAGTAGTTGGTAACTCTAACTACCAGTTACTAGTTTTTTGGTTTTTTTTTAAAATGACAAAATTTATTCTCTTATATTTTATACTTTTTTTAAACATTGAAGGGTTAAATTATTAAATTAATAAAAATTTAAAAAAACTAATTAATAAAAAATTAGTTTTTTTTAGTAACTTAATAGTTAGTTACTAGTCAGTTATAAAAAAACCAACTTTAATTCCTCTTTAACTAACTAACTAATTAACAGGGACGCAAAATTATAATTTGAATATGTAATTAAACTCTTAGACAAGTAAAAGTTGGGTTCAACCAAATGAAAAAAAAAAAAATTACTAAAGGTTGTTAAATTTTTTTTATATAATATTATAAATGTTAAACTATACAAATATTGTAAAATTGATAATTTATTGATTATTCAAGAACCCATGTATAAATAGACAGATTATATAAACTTGATGGTAACTGGAATTGATTCAAAATCTGAATTTTGATTTATAATTTTTTTAATAAATATTCTAATAACTTTTTTTATTTAATAAATTTTGCATTCGGCTTTTGCCTGCGAGACTGAGAATCAAGTAAAGAAAATACTGAAAATTTTCAAAACAATAAATATTCTAATATTTTCCACATAATTTACGTCTAACATTATTCGCATCTAAGAATTGATTGACTCTGCACTAATCAGTGTGAAATTGTGTGAAATTAACACTATACATGTTTCTTTTGTGAAAAAAGATTGAGAGAGAATAAAGAAGAAAGGTAAATGGAAAGGAATGATTATTTTTCCCTTGCTTGGTTTTGGAAATAAAATACAAAAGAAATAAAAAAAAAAAAAGGAGGGAAAAACTTCAATCCCTTCTTATTTATTTATTTATTTTAAGCACACTTTTGGAAGGAAAAGTGAAAGAGTGGTAAGGAGAGGACAGAGAAAAAGAAAATAAAAGGGGAAGGGGGCCAGGCAAATTGGAAGAATTCTAATTTTTGTTGAAATGTCATGGTTTTAACCATTATTCTTTTGTAAACTTCAAGCTAATATTAATTTGGGGTCTTGGATCAAATGTGAAATTAAAAAAATTTCATGAAAACTTTATTATTACATATTCAAACAATTTAAAATTATGAATAAATTGAATGAAAATTAATTTCAGTGTAGCAATTTTGGTAATATTAAAATTTAGTGACAGTAGGTTTGCCTCACATCCAGAATCTAATTTCATAGGTTTATATAAACTAAATTTTTAGTTAGGAGAAAGCTCCAGAGGGTGTTCATGTTTTGTAAAAGAGGAAGATTCGAACGAGTTAACTATGCGCTCCAAACATGATATAGAAAGTATTTGATTGGTTAAAATTAGCCAAAATTTAATAATTTTTACCAATATGTTATACTTTCTTTTATCTAAATTTCATCACAAATTATTTTTACATTAAATCTTTATATTTTTTAACTAACTTTAATTAATCAAACACTTCGTAAGAAGGCTTAGCTTGAGTTTTTCTTGTAAGGCCTGCTTGGATGAGGGCAAAACCCCTCTCTAAATTTTATACTTGTAGGACCCACATTTTGCCATGGTTTGGTAAACCATTTTTCCCCCTCTTCCTTTTCCCCCATCCGGAGGCTTCTCCCGGATAACTTTTGGGCAGCCTTGAGACTAGCCAAAAGTTATCCGGCTCTAGACCTCTACTTTTTGACGTTTTTTAACCTTCGTTATCTCCTTATAAATTTTAAAAAATGTGATATATATAAATTCATTTTTATAAATTTAATTTTTTAAATAAATTTATAAAAAATTAAATCTTCAATAAATAAATAATATAGTTTCAAATTGTTCAAAAATAATTAAATTGAGTTGGTTTTGTAATCTAATATTTAATTTAATGGGTAACAAATTTTAGGATACCATAAGGCAAAAGAGTCATTTGATTACTTTTTTCATCACTCACCCCCTCTTATATATAAAATATCCAAACTAAGTTAAAAGTTATCTCCCTTTATAAACATCACATTAATGTGGGCCAACCTTCTAAAAATAATACCCCATCTTATCTTATACCTCCTCTAAAACCTATCCCCCAAAATTTTAACACCATCTAATCGGCCCATTGAGGATAGAACAACATTTTTATCTCAACTGTGGATCTAATTTTTTTT
>QLOD02000013.1:42642633-42660695 GCA_003260245.2 Sideroxylon spinosum | reverse complement strand
ATGGCATGGATGACTATTTTCATGGACAAGTGATTCTAAATTACGTTTCTACATTAAGAATTTGTTTGTTTGACGTAAATTAAATTTTTTTTTTTTTTGAAAAAAATATTATTTCATTTTTTCATGTTTGGTTACATATACTTGAGCTAAAACGTTTTATAAGAAATTTATTTTGTAACAAATTACGGAAACTCAACTTATATAACCGGAATTGACAAGTTATTTTCCGTGACTTCATGCTTTTGAAACGGAACTAATGAATTTGGCTAATAAATTCACTGTAAAATTTGAGAGCTTGCCAATAAGAATTAAAAGAATAGCTTGTTAAACCACGTCATGAATTAATTTCAAAACTTTCACCCCCGTTTGTAACTATGGATTTGATTTCATTTAATGAGAATTCTCGCAAATTCTTATGTTTAGAATTAAAATACAATTTTATAAGTTGAATTTAATTTCATTTTATAACTTAAATTTTAGAATTTCTTAATCATTTGAAATTCAACACAAATAATCCAAAACAATATAATTTGATGAAAATTTATTATTTTCTTAAGTAATCTAAGTAAATAGATAAATTTGTTCTCTTATATTATATTTTTTACTTTTATTAATATGGTCAAAATTGATATTTTTCGGGACTCACTTTTAAGTTGATAACTAAACACTTAAAAATATAAGTTTTGTAATTACTTGACATATGATATTTTATATTGAGACAAGCGGAATCTATATAAATAGTAAAAGTTTGACCCAATAATTTTTTTAGTCAAAAAAAAAACTAAAATAAAAGAGATAAAACGAGTTTTATAACTTTGAAAAGTAAATGTGAAGTTTTTACATTTCAATAACTGTTAATGTACCGTACGTTCCCTCTACTTGTGTCGCCCTAGAGTCTGAGTAATTTAAACTGGGGGTTGTAAATTCCATTTAGTTAGGATCATTGTATAAATGAATTAACTTAGCGATCAATACCCCAAATTCAAAGTAAATAGGTTTCATTTGGTTTATTTTTTTGTTTTCTATTTTCTGTTTTTGATTCATTTTTCATTTTTCATTTATGAAAACAAGGAAAACAGTTCTAATACATTTAGTCATTTGTGTTTTCAAAATTTGTTTTAGAAAATAGAAAAATGAGTTTACACATAAAATGAAAAATAACAAAAAGTCATTTTGAACGTTTTCAATCCAAAATAAGAAAAATCTTAAAATAAGAAAAACAGAGTGTTTTTTATTTCCTTGTTTTAAGACTTTTAATATATAAAACGAAAATAGAAAATAAAAAATAAGAAAACAAACCAAATACTGGAGACTTGTTCGAAGTTAATCCTGTGATAGTAATTTATTAATTTTTTCAGAAAGGAACTTTTATTGGAGAAACCTCATCAATCCTGTGGTCGTTGCTTGATCACTGCCAAAGCCACAAAAACCAGTGTTGTTTAACTCGTCCCTAGCTAGCTAACAAGATAAATTACTTAATTAATTGATATAATCAACATGCACTGGGATAAAATCATAAAAGAGTTCAATATATATATACCTATAGTGCATATTGACTGTGAATTACCTGCGACACTGGAATCAATCAAGCATGTAACCAATCAGCTAGCCTCCCTTTTACAGTTGCATGAACAGTTGATTGACCAACAAAACATTTGGGATTTTTGTTTTTATTTTTTTTTCTAGATCAAATACAAACCAGAGAGAAAACAAAGAGGAAAACAGGGGAAAGGAAAAGCTAGATCAGAGGAAGGTCATCCAACAGGGATGCCTTCCACTGCAGCTTCCTCAAGCACCACCAACCTGCATGAGATCGTCCGGGAGAGAGCGAGCCTCGCTCCCAAGGGCTAATCTGCCATTTCTAGCTCTTGAGGCAAGCATGTTAGCTCCTCTATTAGCCATGAGATTACACCATAGAGAGACAAGTGTAAGTTGTCGATCCAATTAAGCTGGTATGTCAGATAGAATGGGCTTTATTTCGCAAGGCCAGTCAGAACTCTTACCTCATTTTCGACCCATAATACTTCCTTGAGGTTTATGTGTATGGAAAAATACTAAATCAATACAAAAAAAAAAAAAAAAAAAAAAACATGCCACAGAAATCTTGTAAGACAGTAGGACACCATAGGCAACCGCTAAGAAAGCAGGAGACATGGGCACCCACAATAAGCTGCAATTAGCAATAATCAAAATCAGGCAATTAGTGGTCAATTGAAAAATTTAGAGACCCACAATTCAAATTATCGAAACTTCAAATCATTAATATGGAAATATGATCTTACATAAACTTCACTTATTACAAGTCCAGACAAATACATGTGTGTGTACATGGACATCCTCTCTTTAATTTTTATTATTACAACGCAATTTAAAAACTCCAATTTTGCAGGTGACAATTAGAGCTAGCTCAATTAAGCTGCTATCTAAACCACCCTTTATTTTATCTCAGAAATGAAAAGAATATATATACATATATGTATTGCCATAATCCAAATAGATCGTGCTCAATGATTCACTTCTACGGCAAATTTTTATATTTTTTTGTCATCCAACCACCACCTGAATCACTCCACTTGTTAAACAAAATCCACGGCACAATTCATCTCAACTACCTCGAGTTCTTCATAAACAACACTTTCGTCCCCCTACATGTTCATCAAATGCAGCTTACCCCCCATACCTAGCGTAATTATATATTATATATATTGAGGATACTGAACTAATATCACAACTCATTTTTAAAGCATCCAACAAAGTGTTGGAGCTCAGTTTTGTGGCAATATTGACTTTTTGTGTGTCCCTAGCCTTGACATTGCCATTCCAAATAACTCCTTAATTATCGTATGGTCAGGCCTCCATAGCTATTAGTCATTTTGGCTCTATCGTACTTGCCTCCCCCAAAATTTTTGTTCCTAAGCTTTGTTTGGAGCTCTAAATTTTACGAAAAAATGATAGTTATAAATATCCATAAAACTTCAACATTTTATATATTACATGCATTACAGAACTGCAACTTTTATCAACTCCAAACACACTATTCTGAGTTGGGTTATAGGTGCATATTATACGGATCACAATTAGCTAATCTAAATATAAAGGATAAAATTACAGATATGTAACTTGTAAAATTCATGCTCTTGCAAATCTGAGCAATTAATCAACAAAACAATTATAATGACTTTTTAGACATCACAATATGAATATCTTGTGCAGTGAGTTGAGTATTTATTATTATTATTATCATTATTACTCTTATTATTATTATTCTTTTATCTTTTATTTTCTTACTCACAACTATTCCAAACACACCAGGATGTTGATGATTTGGAAGGCTGCAATGCATGCATGTCTAGACTCCGAGTCTTCCTGCGATTTTCTTCAAATTGTGCCATGGATGAGTCTTCTCAATACGATTTTCTTCAAGTCATGTTTAAAGCAAAATTGAGTAAAATATAGAGTTCAGAAAAACCGACAAATAGGCTTATATTCAGGGACGAAATTCTTAGAAAACCGTGGCTATGGCTTTCTCTAAATTTTAAAAAAATACTATTCATACATGTAAATTTTTAATTATAAAAATGTACCTTATAATTTAGTTCTTCTGAAAATTTAAAAAATAATTAATCTTGGCTAAAAAATACCACGACTAGTACATATAATTTTTTAGTCTAAAAAATATTTAGGTTATAGACCAACCCTTCTTAAAATTTAACATTTTTTTGTTCAATTGTTATACGTAATTAAAATTTAAAAATATGCATATATATTATTTTATTTCTTATTCACTAAATATAATTTATAATATTAATTATAATTTTTTTTTCCTAAACTTAAATGTAACCTAAGGAAAACAATCTGGCCCCTTTTAATTAAAAATCTTGACTTCGTGTCATCTCATATTGCTATATCATTAATTAGATTTTTTTTTATTAAAAAAATTTATCAAAATAATGTGAGTCTACTAAAATACCGTAATTATATTGGAGATGATTACATTAGTAATGGTAAGCATTGGACCAACTTTACTGACTCTGCAAATGAAACAAAGGAAAACGAACTAACTAGTGATGGGAGGCCTCAGCTGCGGCCAAAGTCTAATTTTCTCAGACGCATCGTTGGAGCTCGTTAAATTGTTCAAGCAATAAGGTAGGCCACCACAACAAAAACTGAATCTTAAGGAAATCAGACGAGACATACCACTTGTGTGAATCCCTTCAAGCCTTGAATAGCAGGATCAGTCATAGAAAGTACACACATGTTCTTACGACCCTTAAAGCATACAGAATTTAATTTAATGCAAGTTACCGAAGTATATCATGGAAATAGGAATCAAGAATTCGCACAGCTGACTGTCAAATCTCAAAATATTATTCAAATAAAAGCAAAAGAGGTTACATGTTTTCTGTAATTTACGAGAAGGCGACGATCGATCGGAGACCGCGTAAAATCGATGGATAAAAATGGATTTCATTCTTTTTTCCACAAGTCGGAGAAGGTCGGGAGCTTGATCTCGCCCTTGGTGGAGAGAGGAATGGTGAAGTCTCCGATGAGGGGAAGATCAACGGTGAGTCCCAATTCTAACTCGTAATCTATGTCCCAATCAGCACCTATATCTTTGGCCAAGCTCAACAATACGTTGTGAGGCACCTTCACCGGCACGTGCAACAGCGTCGTCTCGTTCCCCGCCAGCGATCCCGGATCCGGCATCGTTCCCGACGCAATCACTCTTTCCACCACAAATCACAAACAAAATCAACAAAAACAATACAATTATGTGTGTGTGTGTGTGTGTGTGTGTGTGTATATATATAGAGAGAGAGAGAGAGAGAGATCTAGGAGAGTGAAATTGTTAAAAGACCTGCCGGAGCTCTTAAGAGTGTAGGAGATCTCGCAAATGGGGATGGCCTGACTGTAAGGGTTGTCGACGGAGACCTTGGCGTCGTAGTTGATCCCGTCGCGGCTGAAGTCTTTGAGATCGACGTCAGTGACGGTGGCCTCCGGCTTCTTCATGTTCGCCACCTTCTCCGCCACGAAGTTCTTCGCCTTGTCCACCAAATTGGCCATCAGAGGATACTTCAGACGGAAAATCCAAGCGGAATAGGTTGGATGGGTGAAATCGATAAGATCAGCATTAAATACAGATTCATATATATACATATATATATAATTGATGTCGTGACGCGTGAAACGTTCCTTAATTATCGCGTGAGCTTTTTCTGACGCGTGACACGTGATTCGATCGGGTTGGCTTTTCACTCCGCACCTTATGATTTTGTTAATTAAGAAAAAATTATTATTATTATTATTATTATTAATCGTACAAGGAACTCTAATTCTTTAATAATATTTACATAACTGTCATTAATAATATTAATAATTATATCGATGTAATTATCATTTATAATTATATATTTTTAATAGTAATATATGTTATAAATAGCTTTGCCTTTCAATCTAATAAACCTTAATAATATTAATATTTTTATTAATATATATAAATCAACATTTTTGCCGACTTCACTACGTAAACTTAATTAAATTTTTTTTTTTTGACCCCTTCTGCTCACTTGATTAAATCATGAAAGGTCTCCCTCCACGTCATACTTTTTGCCGACTTCACTATGTTAATTGATCCTTAATTGATTCTTAATTTTACATGCCTTTGCCGACTTCCTTATAATTACGTTAATTGATTCTTATGACTTTATGTTTGCTTGATTGAAACGGGTCGTGTCTCGTTAGCTCGCACACCATCTAACCATTTGAAAGTTTTTATTCTTTCTCCTCTTAATTTTATTAATAAATAATCGATTTAACTTTATTAAAAATAAAAAAAAGGCTCAAAATTTTTTATCCGTTTCTGGAATTTCCTTATTTGCAAACATTTTTTTTTTCGCCAATTTCTTTTCTTTTCTATTTTTTTTTTTAATGAATGAATGCATGTTTAAAAATTCAATAAATAAAAAATATAAAAAAATTAATAAAAATTATAAAAAATGAAATAAATTTCTCTCTGTACTTCCGTAAACTAAACCAAAACTTAAATAGTACTTTCACAAAACATAGGAAGGAAATAAGAGGGGAATCGAATTCCTGCAAATCATCCAACCCTTACAAAAACACCAGCTAAACACGCAGGAAAAAAAAAAAAAAAAAAGGTATTTTCTTAAAGCTTGGAAGGAGTAAGTAGGGAATTGAATTCCTTACAAGCTCCTCATCCATACGACATCAACTGTCAGGCTCAAGAGTATAAAAATGAGTTGAAGACGTGCTTAATGCTGAGGGAGTGAATCAATATCATTATTGCAAGCCTGAAGATCAATATTGCTGATTTAGAAAACTTTTTTTTTTGGGGGGGGAGAGAGAGAGAGAGAGAGAGAGAGAGAGAGAGAGAGAGAGAGAGAGAAAGGAATTCACTTATTAAAATCAACAGTCAAAAAAAAAAAAAAAAGTCATGATAGTTCAACCATTTAAACACCAAAAGTTAACCACTCATATTATCTCTCATCTCCGGAAAAAAATACGTTGCATTTCCTCGCCTATTCTATCTCTAGTCAGCTTGAATTTTCTCTTAGTAAAGCCAAAAATCTATCCTGCAATCAGAATACAGGGGTATGCTTTCCAATGAATTAACATATGCATATCATCCAGAATAATGGTTCTTACTTCTTAGAGGATCTACTTATTGGCACCTTGCACATAAGAGAGAGTTGCGAGCCACATCAGCTGATAATCATCTTGCTAAGGAATTCAGCTTGCTCAGGAAAGTACTCCAGCAATTCATCCTTGGTAACCCAAACATAATCCTCACACTTCCCAATCTTAAACTTGGTTGTTGCAATCACTTGAGATTTAAAGAAGAAGCGCTGAAAAAATGACCATACATAAATGCACATTAAATTATAAGCTCTCTACAAAAGAAGAATGTCTGAATACAGACTAAATGCTTTACGCAGTGAAGAAGATGGGTCCAGCCTACACCTTGAAAGATTGAAGATCCTGTGCATTCTCTGGAGGCTGAGTGACCATATGGCCCATTGGAGCATTACCAACAAAATATGTGTGGGAAAGGTCACCAATGACAGATTTTAATGCAAACTCTGCACACTGATAACATTTTTCAATCCATAAATTAAAGGAAGTACCAAGGATGAAAGGGAGTGAGTAAGCAAGCATGGAACAATTCACACCTTGCGCAATGTGTCTTCAGACTCGTAAACTTTTTCTGGAAAATGCCACACAGGCTTCCCGTTAGGAGCCCCAAATGTGTGACCGTAGACGAGAAGATAAAGCCTTTTGTCAAGTACTCTCTGTAGTGACCTTTGAATTAAAGAAAAAAGGGTAAAAGTATCATTCATAAAAAATAAATACAATGTGTGTGTGTTTGTGTGTGTGTGTGTGTGAGAGAGAGAGAGAGAGTGTGTGTGTGTGTGTGTGTGCTGCACGTTAAAGAATTCCCGCTGCAGCATAGACATAGTTTCTCATATTTGCCAATTGTTATACGCTCTGAATATATGTGCATCCGAAACCCATCTATACTAAAACCATGGGACTTAGATGTGATATGCCACCAGAAAGCGTGACTGGCAGAAACAAGAGACTGATATTGCTAAATCTGACCCCCATGCATCAGTACAAACTAAATCCTTAGTTATATCCTTAGTTATATCATCATGGCAAAGAAATCTACAAATGAGAAGGCAGTCTCAAAGAACTCAACCTATGTTGCCTGTGTTGTTGGTAAGCCAAGCTAAGCATGGTTGTGACACTTGTAATATCAACATAAACCCTATTGCCAATATCCAATCCCTGAATTATAATATAAATCCAGCTTAATAAGGCCGAGTGATATTTTAAAAATGAACCAACAGCAGTGGTGATTACAAAACACAACAGCAAAATCAGAAGAACTCTGTCACAATATGATTAATGAAAACTGAAACGAGAAGTAGAAACTTAAAAAAAATATCCAAGTCACAATAACACGAAGCCAATCAAATTTAGGTGCCAATAATTAATCATATCTCATAAGCTTCCGGAAAAAGTAAGAGATCACTTCTAACTTTAACAACAATAACTACAACTTTTGATGTTGCAGCAGCAGATGTAGAAGATGAACAAAAATAAAAGTAATTGTCAAGATTAATGTTGCTGGTGTGGTGTTGACAAAGGACCATGCCTTTTTCAAATTGAATGTGAGGGTGCTTAGAGCTGATTGATAAGATTTGCTCAATTAGCTTTTCTCCTATCCCAACCCCAACACCTAAGCCCGCAACAACAAACAAAAGTGGGAAAAAAAAAGTGATTCATGGACATCATAAAATTTGTATGTACCTTCTATCATTATTTTTGTCTGCTTCAGTGACCCGAGGAGCTGGTACATAATCAATATGGTATTCACCTTTTCCCCTGGTAGCAATGCGGATGTCATACAATAATAAAGAAGATAGCTGAATAGCTTAAATACACGCATAGTTTTGCATTATAGCCATAGGCAATTGGTGCAAATACTTGGACTGCACAAGATTTGACCAGAAATTAACACCGAAGCCACACACACTTAATTGCCTATTTTAATTCAAGCAATAACATTGTAAACCGGAAGATTGAAACAGCAGATATAGATGTGATCTTACAACCAAAACATGTAAACATTAATGTGGCGTAGTGACCCAAAACAAACACTTCACTGCCAAAAATGTTACTCCAACAATTACAAAGTAATATAGGCACATAATACAGTCCTGCTATTATGGCTGATGCTATCCATTATCAAAACAAGATAAGTTGCAACAATGCCAGTCCAATGGACAAAATGATGGACCTTTTATCACAGGCCCAGAACCGCCCCAGTCCAACACACCCTGTAACTTAGTCCATCACACCATTCCACCGTTCTTGGATTGTCAAAACTGATTAACAACTATATGACATGGCATCCTTACTGACAGTGCCATCAGAATTGCTTAAACACATATTTGAGACTTAATGAAAGGATTTTTCTACTCCATAAATACCAAAAATACTTGATTTTGAAATCACAATAAAATAAAAATAAGAAAAAAAGTTGTGTATGTACAACAAAACAAAAATCAACTAGAAAACTACAATTTGCTTACATTAACTACAAACATGTGTGTTTTATTTTATAAAGATTTAAAAGTAATGTTGAAGAAGGCTAGAATATAAAGCTGCTAATTTAGAACTCATAGAAACACATAGATAAGGAGTAGAAACGGGAAACTTCATCTTATTAAAACGTGTTTTATTTTATAAAGATTTACCAGTAATGTTGAAGGAGGCTGGAATATAAAGCTGCTAATTTAGAACTCATAGAAACACATAGATAAGGAGTAGAAACAGGAAAGTTCATCATATTAAACCCACAAAATGTGAAAAACTAATTCAAGGAACAGAGTTCTTAGCTTCAAGTTCCCTACAGTAATTCATCAGAAAAATAAATAAATAACAATTCCCTATATCGTATATTTTAATGACTTAAGACCTATAAAATAGTGTTAGCAAATAAAACAATTAACAATGTTTACCTAGCATCAGATTTTTTCAAGAATTCGTCAGGATATGCCCGTCGATATTGTTGCCTCCAGCGGAACCTAAATGCATCAAGACAATTAAATTAATAACAAGTTAAAAAAAAAATCACATCTTTGGAAACAAATGAAGCTCCATTAGCCAAAGTAACTGAAGCACATTACAATCTTTGGTCCCCGGACAGAATGGAAAGAAGAAGAAGAAGAAGATTTTCAACGTTTTATTTCCAATATATATGTATATATATATATTTTACCCGATATATTAGTCTGTCATACAACAATAGAACTAATGTGAACTAAAGCCTCGTTCAATGTCCAGTTGTTAAACCGAGATAACAACCAAAAATCCTATCTACCCCTTGATTTGCAGCTGAGAAAACAATGAAAAAGGCAATCATTGAAACTAGGTAATCATATAATTTTCTCGGTCGAAGTTGAACCAAACGAGCAAGCTTTGCTTCAACTTCCAAAAATAAGAAATTGGTCACATTTTCTCAGTAGGCAAACGGAAAGTAAGGAAATGGCAACTTACGAGAATTCTTGGAATGCATAAACAACGGGATCGATTTTGGGAATAACGACGGGCAATCTCTCGAAGAGGACAGAAGCGACGATCTTATCCATGGTCGATGTGGAAAACCCTCGCGCTGCCGTGAGTGATCGAGCCAACGTTGCAAATGAACTCTGCATTTCTGGGACCCAAAAAAGGCCAAATCTAAGAGAGAAATTGTCGAACAATGGTTCTTCTTTCTCTATATGTATGTATATGCGAATGTATAGATGCTGAGAACAGCTGTAAGAGACCCAATTAAAACTCTAAAATGGGATCGGAGTGCACTGGGCGAAGAGGAAGAAGACGAAGAGAGAAGAAGAGCACCTGAAGATGAAACAGAGGAGCAGTGATAGGTTCACCAGTCAGCGGCTGCGAACGCGAGTGTGTTCGAGCTCTTGTGCTTTCCCTTCCCTTGTTTCGAACCGGCCATCTCGGGTTTCGGGTAGATGAGCTAATGCCTAGGTTTTGGCCATATACTCCATGGCCTTCCAAAATTAACCCTGATTATTATACCAGGACCTATGACTTAAAAGGGTATGTTTGTTTCGAGGAATTGGATAATAGGGTATAAGTAATATCATGGATAATAAATGGGATTGGATAAAATATGGGATTATTTTTTGATGTGGGATTATAAATGTAGTGTTTGATTGGTGGGATGTAAAGTGGGATAAAAGATGTGATTTGACATAAGATGTGATAAGAAATAATTGTGAACCTTTGGATTATGGAGGGAAACAAATCCAGCGATGGGGGATATGAAGTCCAGTCCGGAGTTCTAATACTGCAAACCAAACACGGGACTAAAGTCAGCTTGATCAAAAATAGTAGATTACCAATCCAATCTTCCGTTTTATCCTGCAATCAAACATGCCCAAAATATACTTTTTTGAGCTGTATAAAAAAATATAAAATTCTACACCAAATTAATACTTATTCGAAAATCTATCCAAATTAATTCACGAAATGATCTTTAAGATAGTCTTCTTTAATATTTAGTTTTTGATTATTTTTATCAATATAAACAAGATAAAGATGTCTACCTATGGGTAACAGATAAGAAAATATATCTTATTTGTTTTTAAAATTTTAATTTTTGAATTTGAAAGTGTTGTAAATTAATTATTATATTCTTAATTTTTAAAACTAATACATATATTTAATTTTTGGACTATTTTCTGTTAATATAAGAAGGATAAAAATGATTATCAAAACAAGAAAATATATGTTAATTATTTTTATCAGTATAAAAAGAGTAAGAATGACTACAAAAAAGATAAAGATGTCTACGTGGGGATAACAAATAAGAAAATATATCTTATTTGTTTTTAAAATTTTAATTTTTGAATTTGTAAGTGTTGTAAATTAATTATTATATCCTTAATTTTTAAAACTAATACATATATTTAATTTTGGACTATTTTTTGTCAATATAAGAAGGATAAAAATGATTATCAAAACAAGAAAATATATGTTAATTATTTTTATCAGTATAAAAAGAGTAAGAATGGCTATAAAAAAAATACATATTAATTATTTTTTAAATTTAAACGTGAAAAATGAAAATTCAAAGTAAAAAATTTTGAATTTGAAAATGTTGTAAATTAGTTAATATATCTTTACTTTTTAAAACTAACATATCAATTTTTGCCAATTTAAAAAATAGAACGTTCACCAAAAAAGAACATTTCATAAAAAACGTGGGTTCCTTTATAACAGTGTGTATGTATATATATTTCCTTTATAAAATTAATATTGGTTAATTTGTATCTCTACAAAACTTTACAAATTTTATAAATTGTAAATTTTTTACTTATTACATGAATTACGAAATTACAACTTTTGTAAATTTATACTTACTTCTATCACTTCAAACACTCCCAGTATTAATTATATTATTGAAATTATCCGTTTGAATAAAAAAATTAACATAAAATTAATTTTTATTTTTTATTTAAATGGATGTGAATTTTTCATTTTTTTTTATGAATACAATTAATACACCTAAAAATTACAATCTTTACAAAAAATAAAATAAAATTTGATGAACAAAGTCATATAACACCAAAAAAATAAGAAATAAAAATTGTAAACAAACACGGCCTGTAGCCAGAATTCAAAAGCTGAGAACTGCCTCTTCCTAAACCAAGCTTAATTCACTTTAATTGATTTTTTATATAAGAATAAAATTATTCTAATTGAAATTCAAAATTCACATAAGTAATAGTTAAATAATTCTTTAATTTTCTAGATAAATAATTATCATTTTACCAATTGTATTTATGATGAAAATCACTCTCATAGTCACATCACTAAACTTAAAAAACTTATATTTGTACCATTTATAATTTGAATTAAAGCGGAACGTTAATGGTTTTGACTTTAAGTAATTTTAAAAATTAAACTTATATCACTTGTAATTTATATTATCTACACTCACATTCTTTGTATTTGATTTTTAATGGGTATTTTTATTCATTCATTTTAAAATTTAACACCGTTTTCAATTTTACTTTAGTCTAAAATATAAGAGATAAAATGTAAATTTTTAAAATTTAAGGAATATAAGTGAACCTTAATTATTTATTTTATAAACTTAAGTTAGATGAAGGTATATTTCTAAATAAGTACTAGATTTTTTGCTTACAATTTGAAATTTTTTGAATGGTTTTGTGTCATTAAGTAATTATACATAATTTATTCACTTTATAAATAAATTGGTTAAAAATTTATCAATCACAAATTCTGTCAACAGCCAAAAAGATAATAATTAAAACTAAGTTACTGTCAAATACACAAACAACGAAAGTTATGCCAGATTGCGAAGGTGACAAATATTATCACAACTTCAAGGATAATAGTTGGAATAAGAAAAAAATCCTTATCGGACAGACAAGTTTGCAAATGAAAGAGAGAGGAATCATATGAATGAAGGTTGCAAAGGGGCCTTAAAATAAAGGCTTCTTTCCGCTTAACATTCCCAGCAAATGATCGAAAACTTGACCCTGACCATCTCGTAGTCCAGAATGCATATATTCATTTGTTATCCATAGCCTAATCCCTGCAATCTGTGAAGCCGTCTCCATTACAAGCTTGAAGTTCACATACATATCATCGTGATAAACAGCAGCCGCCACAGGCACCTGTCAGAATTGGGCAGGAAAATATTAATCAACCCAGTTCAAATTCTGCCATGGGTATTGGAAAGATTATTTTTTTAGACCATGAATCTAAACTACAGATCTGATATAGGAATATGGACCACCTGTTTGACTGTTGGATTATGATCCTATGAAGAATGCTCTTTTGGTATCTATAGACACTAATTACCCCCACTGAGAATAGTGTTAATCAAACAAGAAAGTGACACCACCGGCCCTAGAAAATGGTAAGACTTCTGCTAAAAAGTATAGTAGAACTATAATTCAACAATAGAGACCACAAAGAAAGGCAGCACACCTTGTTATCCTTTAGTGAAGCAATGTCATAAAGTGGAGGCCAATCCTTCTTTTCTGCCAACAAATGAGCAGCATCTTTGAAAGGTCTCAAGGCACAAATTTCTTCAAACATCCAAGGAAATATCATCTGCAAAGACATATAGACCCCAAAGGTTGCAAGCATTCAGGTACCTAACAGTGCAAGCAGTAATTTGACAGAGATCTGAAGCTTACTCTAAGGCCATGCTTATCAACAAAATCATTTTAAGACTCATGAATAACATCATATAGAAAGCAAAGATATCTTTTACAAACAATAAAATTGCCAAATCAGAAATCAGCAACCAGCACACTAGTTTTTGAAAATCCTTCTGTTTTAGCTGTTTTAACAGTTCCACATCATCAAATATTTTCCTTACGTTTCCACATACTGTCAAAGGTTTTCTTTTGCAGCCAATTAATATCAAGAAACCTTTAAACTGGATTTAGACCTTCTATTACTTTTAGTAAGAGATTCAGAACTGCCTTTTTTTTTTTTTTTGTTTTGTTCAAAGCATAAAATTTATTAGTTTCCTACCTCTCCTGTGAAAAGTACAGGTCGACCCTCTTTTGCAGCTTTAATTGCATCAAATTTGCCACCATCTTCAGCCCTTATTCTCTGAGCAGCCCATTGTGACGGAGCACCCTTCATGTCAAAAGTATCTAAAGAATTAAAGATTTTCAATAATGTTTATACAAACACGTATATTCATAAAATTGCCTTCAGATGTAAAAGCCACGGGCAAGCGAAATGTGGCTAGGAAGCAAAGATTTGTAGCTGAATGACAACAAAAACTTTACCTGACAGTATATGGACTCGTGCATAAGAGCATAGAGTGGATTTGTGTCAAAAGATGACCACTTCTCGAACTGCACATTTAGATTGGAATCAAACCAGTAAATTGGTTTTCAAACTGTTAAATGGCCTTGAATCTACCCAAAAACAACATCAAGCAATGACAACTATGCATTTACAAACTGTTGATTTATAAAAATGTATTGATTAACATCCCTTTGTAATGTCTTCCTACTCATGCCAAGTATCAAAATGCCAGTGCACATGCAGTGTCATGAGGATTTGTGAGAGCCCATATACGTCCATATATGAAGGAGGGGAAAAAAATGGTTACAAACACAATTTGATGTATGGTTTAGTGGAGTGGAGGCACTCAGATAGTTGATTTAAGGTGAAAGAAATAGAACCTTCCAGAGGAATGAGAGGTTGTTGGATGGATAGAAAATATTTCTTTTATCCAGTTTGGATGGATTTTCGAGAAAGCTGATACTGTTTAAGGCCTTTAGAAATTCTCCTCCAATTTATGTTCTCCAAACTTTCAAAGTCCAAATACTATACCAGCCCCCGTAAGAAGGCTTCCAGAATATCCAACTGAGGTACAGCTTTCAAATGAGACAAGAATTAATATTAAGTTCAATAATTTTTTTTTTGAAACATATTAATCATTAAGTTCGCTTTCAAGAAAAAATGAAGCTATGTTCTTACAGCATTCAAGAAGTAATAACTGATTTGCTTTTTCGCTCCTTGGGCTATTACAGGATCCCATACCCTCTCCAACCTACAAAATTTAGTTAAAAAAAAAAAAAATCTGGGGAGCATTAAATTTGAGACTATTAAGCAGTAGATGGAACTTGGTCGTGTATGAAAGCTTACATATAATGCATGCGCTCAAACCCAGCACTGGATCCTAAACCAGAATGACCAAGAGTTTGCAGTCCCCTCGGGGTTAAGAAGCCACCAGATGGAAGAGCCACCTGCATGAGAGATAGAGAGAGAGACCATCAGGGTACAGAAAAGGCACCAGATGTTTTGTTCCTAAATTCACTCACCCCGCCTCCTTCAGACTCTGCCAAGTGGTTTACAAGTTCACGAACAATTTCCATATCCTGAGGAAACCTCTTGTAGTACTTCTCATTCTGATGCATAATCTGCCCAAAACATGCTCTATAAACGGAATCTGCAGTGCAGCCATCTCCAACTGGAGGAATTCCACCAGTTAAAAGGACTTGTTTCAGTCCTTGTGGTGCCAAACTTAAATAAGAATTGGCACAAAAACCACCATAGCTCTACACAAGTAGAAGAATGAGCCGTCATTAATGTGAACATTCAGCTAAGGCAGAGCGTTTTGACAAATAATTCGTTAGTCAGGTTGGGCACATGCAGAGCAGCCCAATCCAACTCTCTATACCCACAGGTATTAACAAATGCCCAAGAACCAAAAACACTGCAGCTATCGTAATACCTGCCCCAGAACTGTCCAAGTTGCAGCATCAGGAACAAGATGTTTTCGAATGAATTCAGCATCGTTCACTATATTGTCGGCTCTAAAATATTTCAAGTAGTCAGCCAAATCCTCTGCAGACTTTATTTGAGACATGGATGATACTGTTAAAGGAGTTGATAAACCTGTTCCTCTCTGCACAAAGAAAGCATGTCATTGAAAGTCAAGATAGGAGGTTCAGGCAACAAATTTCCAATTTTTGCTTGAGCAATATATATTATATAAATTAAATAACAAAAATATAGTTATAAACGAACAAGCAAGCAAGCAAGCAAAAAGAAAAGACATGCCTGATCCATCAGTATAACACGATATTCCTCGCATGCTTTACCTATCCATCCACTAGCTTCAGTTGGTCTAGGGCCCTCAAAACCTGGTCCACCTTCCAAGTATAAAAGATATGGCACTGGTTCCTCTTCTTTACCAACTGCAACAGACAGTTCCAATCAATAAGACGAAAATTGAACCAAAGCTACAGAGAATAGAATGACATTGAACTGCCAATGAGTAAATACTTCATGCATATCCTTGAAAGTTAGCTGTAAGAGGCAAGCATAATTTGTTAACTTGATAGTATTAACTTAAACCATGTTTAAATCATGTAATTATCTGCAGAAGGCAGCTCGAAATTTGAAAGAAAGACTCTAACTGCTTTTCATCATAAAAGCACCAATGAATCGGCATTGACCTGACCTCCCATTATAATACTAGCATCAAAAATATTTGCCAGGGTATGCTAAGGTGGCATTAGAGATATAAAAGTTGAGACAAAATACGATTTTAATTCTTTTTTGATGTTTGAAACGTAAATCACAAAAAATAAAGAAAAATAGTTTCGTTCAAATGTATTTCATCTGTTTAAACAGATTGGGCCAGAAACGTTTTGATTTTTCTGTCAAAACTTTTTTGAAATTTGTAAAAATGTTATTGGATTTTTGTAGAAATTTTATTAGGATTTGTAAAAATTTGTTGGAATTGATAGATATATATATAAATTTTTAAAAATTTAAGTAGTTCGAGCAAATAATTTTTGTAAAAAATTATAGAGCTTTTCATAATTTTTCAAAAAAAAAAATTTTTATTTTTCGATACTCCAAATGAGTGCTAAATTATGTAACTCAAGACAAAAAATAACCACATTTTACGCTAAATCTCCAAACATAATGTAAAACGTTTTGAGTCATTTTTTATTTTATAATTTTAAAAGAAAATAAATTAAAAAGTATTTGGTTACTTTTTGTTTTTAAAATTTATTTTAAAAATAAAAAATAGATTTAAATATAAAACAAAGAAAATATTTACGTGTTTCTAACGTAAAACAAAGAAAATTTCAAAATATAAAACATAGAAAATATCAGATTAAAGACGCCTTTCCCTATTTTAAAATTTTTAAAACATAAAATATATAAGAAAAATAAACAGAAAACGAAAAATATAAATATAAACCAAATACACCTAATTAACCAAATAATTAGCAACGAAAAGTAATCAATTAACAGCAAAATGCACAATTTAGAACTTAGTTAACGGACGGATCACCGATACCTGAGACGACCTCGCGGGCAAAAACTGATATTTTAGGGCAAGTCCGGCGATCGAGTGAGTAATCTAGAGGAACGGTGAAGTGATGGTCGCGAAGCCGGAGCCCCGGCACTGAGTACCAGTTCCCGGCAACGTGTGCCGACGAGGAATTGGCGGCGTTTGTCATGATTCCATCCATGGATACCACCACCGTCGCAACGGCTCTCCGGGAAGAATAGTAGAAAGGAAGGAGCCTTCGGGGAGAGGTAAGCTGAGTTGCACGAGAAGTAGGAGAGTGACGGAGGAGGAGTGGCTTTATCATTAACGACGATAATGGCGATTGGGCTGCCCGCATTTGGAAAATCTGATTCGGGCAGCACTCTGATGATAGTGGTTACACTGCGGAGCACCTTTATCGGATAATCTAATCAAGATTTTGTAAGCACAGGTTAATCCAAGCCGTAACATGTGAGGACTTCGTTGCCAGTGAAAATTGATTGAACTTATTATTTTAATAGGGCCACCTATGCGTAAAGGCATATAGGATGCATACACACCTACGTTCAATCCCCCCCCCCTCTCTCTCTCTCTCTCTCTCTCTCTCGTTACGTCACGTAAGATAACTGTTTAATTGTACGAGTAGATTTGTGTAATAGATTTT
>QLOD02000013.1:42443328-42455072 GCA_003260245.2 Sideroxylon spinosum | reverse complement strand
TTTGCATTGACCGTGTTTAAATTTTTATTCAATCAACCGATTGGCACATTAGTTTATAAATAAATTTATATATTTTGTCTGTATAACATAATAACATCACTTTATACATATGTGAAAACTAAAGATCATATATATATATATATATATATAGACACACAATTTAATTGTGGTGGTGGGTGGTTCGGGCAGGTGGGACGAGAAGTTGAAAAGTGCAGGTCTAAATCTAGGCCTTGTGGGGAACATATGTCTGGCCTTTCTCTTCTTTCCGGTGACTAGAAGCTCTTCCCTGCTGAGACTTGTTGGCCTTTCATTTGAGGGTAGCGTTGAATATCACAAATGGCTCGGTCGCATTGCGATGACCCTCTTCACGGCCCATGGCGCTTGCTACTTCGTCTACTGGGTTTTCACGCACCAGACCTCAGAGGTAAATTAACTCATTATTAAATTGCTTAAAATTAATTCTTTTTAGTATTAGTTATATCGAACTGTGCCTTGTCCATTATTTTATTTATTTGCTAAACCATGGGGTTAGATAATTATGCAGATATGATAAGCACGCTTACGAGAAAAAAGAGACTAGAGATTATAACCACTTTTTCATTAACTCATTCACATATAATCACATACTTTCTACAAGTATTTTTTATTTATCAGTCGTCAATTATAAAAATATGACAAATAAATATATATTAATCCACATGCATTAGTAATAGCAATCATATAATTAAAATAATATTTTGGTAGATTCTTTTTTATATTAATTAGCTAGAGCTCACAATATCACCTTATTATCTTACATATTTTTATTTGGCGCATATAATATTATTCTACTCGTAATTAAATATTTTATCTTCATAAATTAAAATAAATAAATAAATATATATATATATATATATATAATTGATGTAGAGTGAAGATGGTAATAAAATTCTACTATAGAAGTTTTTTACCTTATTTTAGATACTCATCAAAAATTATATAAAACTATTAGAATCAATTTAGAGTATTTAATTATTTTTTTAAATATGTTGCTAGAATAGTTTATTTAGTTTAGATATCAAGTTAAAAAAATATTCAAATAATGAAAACAAATTAGTTTTCATATTTTATATTATTTAGTTTCTTATTTTTTAATAAGAATTTCAATTTAAACATTATAAATCTGTGAATTTCAAAAAAATTTGATGATTAATTAAATTAAGTGTTATATATTATTTTTTCTATTGTTTTAAATGGTTTTATAATTCTAGTAATTAATTTGCCTCTTTACTGTTTACTGTGCGTTCAATCTGTTTAGAATTTTATTGGCTCCCAATCATTTCCGCCCTGCATTAATAATTGTGATAATTAATGCACATTAATTGTTTCTTTCAACGTTTAAGAAGGATAGACAAAACTGGTGGGTTTTTTTTTAATGAGAAAGGTGAGAATCAGCAATTCAATTCTATCCTCTCTCCTTTTGTGTACGTGTTGGTGATATAAAAAAAAAAAAAGAAGAAGATAGTAATAATAAAAAAAATGAAAGAAAGCAAAAAGGTCTCTAATATTTTTGTTTAATTTCTTTGGTTGATTGAAATTCAGATGCTAAAATGGGAAAGAACAGGCGTATCAAATATGGCTGGAGAGCTAACTCTGATGTCCGGATTGATCATGTGGGTGACGACCTTTCCCAGCATTAGGCGGAAGAAGTTTGAGCTATTCTTCTCCACCCATTATCTCTACATCATCTTCGTCATTTTCTTTATATTCCATGTTGGAACCTCTTTCTCCTTCATTATGCTTCCTGGTTTCTACCTCTTCTTGGTAGACCGCTTCTTGCGTTTCCTACAGTCACGCCAAGGAGTTCGTCTTGTTTCTGCACGAATTCTGCCATGTCAGGCTGTAGAGCTCAATTTCTCCAAGACTCAAGGTGCGTAATTAAGTCCACAATTTTAATTATATACATCAATTTTTTTGAGCTAATTAATTGATCGAAAACGCTAAATTAACCTACTAATCTGACATATTATTATTATTCTAATATTGGTTTTGTAAAAGAATTTTGATAGTATTAACATTATCTTTTATTTATTTATGTTATATTCTCTTTATTCGGTGTTTTAATTACCAGAGTTGAGTTATACTCCAACAAGCACCATGTTCATAAATGTGCCTAGCATTTCCAACCTGCAGTGGCACCCCTTTACAGTCTGTTCTAGCAGTCTTCTGGAGCGTGAGAACCTTAGTGTGATCATTAAAGCTGAAGGAAGCTGGTCCAAGAAGCTGTACCAGATGGTTTCATCATCACCTTCTTCTCTTCACCATCTTGATGTCTCCATTGAAGGACCCTATGGACCCGCTGCAATTGATTTTCTAAGGTTTACAGATTACATGCATACATTCACACACACACACATATTTAAACACATGAAATTTAAATTTGCATCGAGTTAAATGCCTATATTATCATAAATTTTTCAGCACACAAAATTGAAATGACAGGTCAAGTTATACCCTGGGGCAAAACTTAATGGATATAGGATCGAATTGAAAACCAAAACGTAAAGTTTATCGTAAGAAACTTGAGTTACAAAGATGAAAATTTTGTTCACTGATTTTCTCTCTCTAAAGTCTCTCTATATTGCTCTGGAAATTGGCCACACCATGAACTGAATACAAGCAACCTATTTATAGATAAAAACTAAAATTAGAAAACAAAAATACAACTTGTAAACTAATTATTACAAAAACTTCAAAACTTCAACTATGGTAGCTGTAAGTTGAACTGTAATGGAGGTTGGTGACTTTGAATTCTAAAATGGTGGCTAAAATAGTCTGAAATTATAGGTGAATTGCAAAATTTGATTTCAAATTATTTTCACAAAACTAAAGGATTAGGGGCATGATTACCAAAAGTTTTTGGAAAATAACACATGTGAATATGAATTGTTTATTAAAAAAATTTGTTTTATGATCCAACCATTTTAAAATTTTAAAAAATAGTTGATACTATATAGAAAAATACGACTTGTAGATATAAAATTTTGAATTAAAAAAATTTATTCAAAAATTTAGGTTATGAACCTGTGTTTCTAAAATTTAATTATTTTTTTTAATTGTTATATATAATCTAAAATTAGAAATGTAACTAATTATATCATCTATATATATATATATATATTAATTTTTTATTTATTAAATATAATTTATAATATCAATTATGATTTTTTTTACCCCTGAATTTAAAATTCTGGTTTTGCTCTTGGTTACACCTGTCAATTAAAAAATATACACTATACTTTAATTGTAAGCTTACTACTATTAGATCATTCTTTTTTAATTTTCTGTAATATTTTTTGGGGACAGTAGCATTTTAGATGTATTAATTATAAAGAAATCGTGTGTATGTGCGTGTGTGTGTACATGCAGGCATGACACACTTGTAATGGTGAGTGGAGGAAGTGGCATTACCCCATTCATTTCTATAATTCGAGAGCTCGTCTTCATGAGTGAGACAATAATAAGCAAGAGTACTACTCCACGGATTCACCTCATCAGCGCATTCAAGAACTCTTCAGACCTGACCATGCTGGACCTCCTCCTCCCAAATTCTAGCCCTCCAAAATTTTCCAATTTGGACATAAAAATCGAGGCCCACGTAACAAGAGAGAGAAAAGAACCATCAACGCCACCGGACAACTCAATGGTCGTTCGAACTATATGGTTCAATCCTAAGCCCTCAGACGAACCAATATCTCCAATTCTAGGCACGAATGGTTGGCTCTGGCTTGGTGTAATTATATCATCTTCCTTCATCATTTTCCTTCTTTTAATGGGTGTTTTGACCCGCTATTACATCTACCCAATTGATCACAACACCAACAAGATATATCCATACTCCTCCAGAGCTTCGTTGAACATGTTACTCATATGTCTGTCTATTGCTAGCACAGCCACTGCAGCTTTCTATCGGAACAAGAAAATATTTATCAGGGAGAAAAACCAGATTCAGAACATCAAAGGGGCATCATCATCACCAGCAGCCTCACCAATTGCAGAGAGAGAACTCGAAAGCTATCCCCAACAGTCACTAGTCCAATCTACCAAAGTGTATTACGGTGAAAGACCTGATTTAAAGAGTAAGCTCTATTTTTTAATTCCTTCTTTTTTTAAAAAAAAATATATTAAGAAAGGTCAATCAAGACTAATGAATCATTAATTAAAAGAGTGATGTGTTGTTGTGGCTGCAGGAATTTTGTTTGAGCACAAAGAATCAAGTATTGGAGTTCTTGTTTGTGGCCCTAAGAAGATGAGACATGAGGTTGCGAGAATGTGTACATCTCGATTGGCAGATAATCTGCATCTTGAGTCCATCAGTTTTAGTTGGTAATTTACTCCTATCAAGCCCCACCAAAAAAAGAAATGGGGTATAGCTCAGAGTTGAAGTTTTTCCATTTTCTTTTTCGAAACTGCTCAGAGTCGAAGTTAATTCCAACTATTTGGACCAATTTTCACTGTTAGTTGTCTTCTTCTTCTTCTTTTCTGAGTTTGATCAAATGTAAGTGTAATTCTGCAACTTCAGAGATGTAATTCATTTGCTTAATTTTATAGGGAGTGTAAATTATTCAACTGAGGCACATCTCTGCAAACAGATTCCTTTTGCAGGCCCAATATAGTAATTAAAGACCAGGAAATTACTCATTATATAGATTGATTTCTGTTTAATTATTTGATTTTTATATAATTGGTGGGATATATTTATTCTATTCAAAACTTACTGTTAAATAGCTACTCAATAATTGAGTGGTTGGGGGATCCAAAACGCAAAATGTAGGAATAATCTCAATTTTTTTTTTTGCCAGAACTTTGTCAACTTGCCCAGCCCCCCAAGACTTTTGACAAGCTTGGGACAATATAAAAGTAGCTCATATAGAACATTTAAAACTATAAGAAAATTTGTATATATAAAACAGTTGTACGCACAAGTTACATATGATGATTATGATCCCTTGTTGACTTTCTCCATCCAGGGCTTTTCTGAAACTTTCACAGAGAGAGAGAGAGAGGAATTAATCCATGGTGATGAGTAGATCATCACAACTTTCCCACGGTCATGGAGGAATCAAAATCGTCAGGCGTGCCATAATGATCCTAATAGTGGTGGTCCTTTCTGGATATATTTGGATGTGGGCAATGCAGGTTACCAACGTATTCAGTGGATGGTTTGGGCAGATATTAGCTAAAACAAATTCAACTTACTTAGGGATGTGGCAAGGTTCGATTAATTTCACACACTATATATATAGTTCTGCGGATCATATATATGAAAAATATAAATTAATGTTTTTGAATTACTATTATCTATGTTGTAGGAGTATCCATTCTGCTTTACACGTTCCCCATTCTACTCATTGCAGGTTTTGGATTGTTTGTATCTCCATTTGGGGAAAGAGAATGATGAGTGAAAATATAATGGACAGGTAGGAGCATAGCTTATGATTCTTGTCATCAAATTTACAAATTTCCTTGCTTTTATTATTTTTATTTTTATTTTTTGGTATTTTTAATTCATCAATATTTTGAAAACTGAATTTGTTTGATTAATAATTAATATTTAATGGGTTATTAACAGCAGCACCAAGAAACATCAATTTGCGATGTTAAAGAGACCTATGATCATCCAAGGCTTAGGCATTGTTACTCGGATAGAGGTAGCCATCTTCATCATGTTCATTGCACTGTTGGTTTGGTCTTTCTCAAATTATTTGCATAATCACCTTCCTGAGGCCGCCAGCCGAGTAAAAGCACAAGGCGATAAATTGTAAGAAACACCCTTTCAGTAATAAGAGAATATATATACCTATTTCCCTTTTATTTTTTTTCCTTATGTCTCGATATTTCAGAGTAGGGAAGCATAAAACACTCGGACGAATAGAAAATTAATCAAATTTTATAATTTTGGAGTAGGTTAATTCGGTTTCAATGGGAGATGAATTTAATTTTGGACCAAAAAATTGTTAATTCGATCTTTTTTATTAAAATTTTAGATTAGTAATTTTTTAGACCAAACCTAAACCAATCATATTTTATAGCTTTATTTTGTATATTAAAACATTAACACGCACCGATAAAAAAAAAAAAAAAAAACATTAACACGCTATGAAACTGATCTGAATCAATCAAAATTAGATTAACTTGGTTTAGTTCAATAACATAATCGATTTGGTTCTGAGTTTGATTATAAGTTTGATTCTACGGTAAATCTGAACCAATTTGATCCATGCACACCTAATCAGATGGTATATTGATCATGTGTCAAAATGTAACAAAATTAACTAATTATTTTTTATTTTTTATTTTTTTGGTGGGGACAGATGGGAAGCCAAATGGTACATGGTTGGTCTATATCTAGGCGTTGTTGGGAACATATGTCTTGCATTTCTCTTCTTCCCTGTGGCTCGTGGATCAGCAGTGGTTTTGCCTCTTTTCGGTCTTACCTCAGAAGCTAGCATCAAGTATCACATATGGCTTGGACACATTACCATGCTCCTCTTTACCTCTCACGGTTTCTCTTACATCTTCTATTGGCTTCTAAACAAGAGGTTTTCAGAGGTAATACACACACACACACACACACACACACTCTAGCCACTCTTTCTCAATAATCTAGCTTGGTACCTAGCTTGTTATCAATAATTTTTGTATCATTATCTGATCCGTGTTTTGTTTTGTCTGCTGTTGCTGCAATTAATACAAACGGTAGGTATAACTACTGCGACTAATTGGAAAATCAGCATCGCATAATTGTTAGTTTTTGACTTATTGGTACGAGAAAATGAAATCTTAACGAAGATTGTTGCTTTCGGCAATGACGATGTTTAGTTGTTGTCAATTATTTAAATAAAGGAATCTTTTGACTACGCAAGTATACAGCCATAGTGAATTCTATCCACAACCACCCAAAGCAAACTCTGTTGAAGTGAAAAGTAACAGTTTTTCTCAACATAGAAATATCTGGCCCTTAGGAGCTTGCGGGTTTAATAGGTTGATTTGCAACTATTAAAAGACACAATTCAGTGCGAGAAACTGTATGCGCGCGCTTGTAAGCAAAAAAACTTTGTAGGTTTTCAGGGTTTTTAACGTATGAATTGTGTGCAAGGTGTTTATACCAACCATAATTGAAAGGTTTAAAATGATGAATTTTGAGATGTTCTTATGAATTTAACCTAAAAAACTATGATTGCATGTTTTGTTTTAGTTTTTTGAAAACCCTGACCAGGGTTTTGGGATTCTCATAGATTTATGAGATGGTTGAAAACGGATAATGCATGGATTATTATTATTTTTTTAATTAATCTTTAGAAATGAAAATTCAACACTCGTCCATCTAGGAAGAAACTGTGAGCTAGCTTCTTGTATGAAAATTCTCTAAGCTTTACATTAATTATTTGCAATATTCAGATGCTTAAATGGCAAACCACCAAAGCAGCAAATTTAGCTGGAGAGCTGGCTTTGGTATTTGGTCTGTTCTTGTGGGTGACAACCTTCCCCCTCGAAAGATGATCGATTCTTGAGGTTCTTACAATTACGGCAAAGAATTGGTTTAGTTTCCGCCCGTGTCCTGCCATGCCAAGCTCTGGAGCTCAACTTCTCCAAGAGCCAAGGTATATGCATATACAAAAGAAGCTACAAATCAATAATACTTAATTAACCCAATTGATTAATTAATTAATTATTAATTTATATATAAAATTAGCAATATTTTCACTTAATTTAGTTTTAAAATTGCAGCTTTGAGTTACACTCCAACCAGCATTGCATTCATAAATGTTCCTAGTATTTCCAAGCTGCAGTGGCATCCTTTTACCATTAGCTCCAACAGCAGTCTGGAACCAAACAGGCTTAGTGTCATCATCAAGAATGAAGAAAATTGGATCAAGAAGCTCTATCAGATGCTTTCTTCACCCTCTGCTTCTGCAGATCGTCTTAATGTGTCGGTTGAAGGACCTTATGGACCTCTTTCAACTCAATTTAATAGGTATAAACGCAAATTGAGTAAACCCATTTGTGTAATCACTCAATCGAGACTATTATATTTCAATTGCCATCTTATACGAAATCCAAGTAAAATTAACACAAATCAATATTTGTAATTGGTAAGTCATGACGGTAATAAAAAATTTTGTTGAAATCTCCACATTTGAGTATTTATCAGAAAAAATAGCATGTTGTTTCCCCAAATTATAGAAAAATTTATTCTACATGATTCCTTCTCAGTTAAACTTTTAGATCGATAATGAGTAATTGGGTAAATACGTCTATTACTGAACTACTAGCCCCATCATTCTAATTTTATTTATTTTTTAGATAAAATTTTAAAGTAGAATAGCATTTTCTTTCACATCCATATGGTGGTGATTTGGTGTGCAATTTTGGTTGCAGGCATGAGATGCTAGTTATGGTGAGTGGAGGCAGTGGCATTGCCCCATTCATCCCCATCATTCGAGAGCTCATCTTTTCGAGCACAACCCTCAAAACAAGACCTCCAAAGATTCTCCTCATCAGTGCATTCAAATATTCCTCAGACCTCAGCTTGCTCCACCTTCTTGATCCCCCAATTACGAGCACAAGTACCCCCTCCCATGACCTTTCTAATTTGGAGCTTCAAGTCGATGCCTACATAACGAGAGAAACAGAACCACCACCATGGGAGTGATGGATATGGGATCAACTTGAAAGCCAAAACTCAAAGTTTATTGTAAGAAACTTGAGTTACAAAAATGAAAATTTTGTTCATTGATATTCTCTCCCTAAGGCCTCTTTATATTGCTCTAATATTAGTCACACCATAAACTGAATACAAACAACCTATTTATAGGTAAAAACTAGAACTAGAAAATAAAATACAACTTGTAAACTAATTATTACAAAACTTCAACTATGGTGGCTGCAAGTTGAACTTCAATGGAGGCTGGTGGCTCTGAATTCTAACTATGAAATGGTGGCTAAAATAATCAGAAATTGTGGTTGAGTTGTAAAGTTTGATTTCAAATTGTTCTCTCACGGAGAACCCAAAGAAGATGCTTCAAGCCATCTGGTTCAACCCTAATTCCTTGGATTCACCCATATCTCCCACCTTGGGCCCCAGTGGCTGGCTCTGGCTGGGTTCAATTTTATCATCCTCTTTCGTCATTTCCCTTATCTTCATGGGGATTCTTACCCAATACTACATTTACCCCATCGATCACAATACTTACATGATATACTCGCACACATCGCAGTCTATGCTGAATATGTTGATCGTGTGCGCTCCATTGTGTTGACTGCTTCTGCAGCTTTCCTTTGGAACAAGAAACGAAAATGATAGAAGAGATAGGGATACAATAAAAGTACAGAACAAAATGATAGAAGAAGTCTCTGATGATGGGGAGTTGGAAAGCCTACCTTCAGAGTATCTTTCCAAATCCACCAAGTTGCATTATGGTGGAAGACCTGAGCTAAAGAGTAAGTAATTAAATCTTCTCTTCAGTGCCATGCCATATTAAATATGACTAAGGAATCAAGTGTCTCAATGAAGGTGGTATTGCAGGTCTTTTCATGGGACTCAAGGAATCAAGTGTTGGAGTTCTTGTTTGTGGCCCCGAGAAAATGAGACATGAAGTTGCAGCCATCTGTTCCTCTGATTTAGCAAAGAACCTTCATTTTGAGTCCATTAGCGTTACCTGGTGATCATTAATTCATTCAATCATCCATTTATATATTAAAAAGTAATGGGGGCTAAGAAAGTACATCTTGCATCCAAATAGCTCTTTTTTTTTTTTTAATTTGTATTTTGCAGTTCTAGCTCTATGACCCCACTGTAATAATTCTCCTTCCTTACTAACTTGTACAATATATATACAAAATAAATGGTATATAATATTCTATCATTTTACAATAGGATTTTGACATTTTTCTGTTCGCCTGAAAACGCATAAATGAATTGCAAAAATCTGTTCTTGTTACTAATAATGAAAATTGTGATAGATGAGAAGAACTTAGTCAGCCTGCCGATTAAAATTGTGATATCAGTAGAACCAAATTTGTTGATACAAAAAATGCATACGACACGTGGCATTTTTCCCCGACCATCATATCTTCATTTTGTTGTGCTCGGGAGACATTTCCCAGAATAGAATACACACAAAAAAGGGGGGGAATTATCTGAATACTTATAGTTGAATTATATTGACTCGATTATGATTATTTCATTACATAATGGGGTATCACATCTGACAAGTGGCAGATAGATGAGACATTTGTACAGAGTTTAAGGGTCACATCGCACACAATCCTTCTGTTTGCTCCCACGCGTATTTAATGTCACATGACGCTCAATTTTTGTCCACGAAGTGCTGTCAATTTGAATTCTGATTACGAGAGTCTTTTCTGACTTAAATATCGGAGGGATCGTGGTCGAGGATCCTCCTCGGCCTCTTCTCTTAACTTTCTTTCCCTTTCAGGCTTAGTTAACCGCACTGCCGTGAATGTGATGAGCACATTCGGCAGCATTTTTTATTACCGAACAAAATTCATCTGAGAACTGATTACCAGCAAACTGCATCAAATCAAATGTAAGAGTTAGTAGTAGCAGAAGTAATGATCAATGGCCCTAAGACATACAAATTAACTATCTACATTCTAAAGGGAATCATTTCTTATATATGGGTCAAAATCTTTTTACCCCAGTTAATTTGGTAAAAAAATAAATAAATAAATAAATTTTACATTATTGAGTGTTTGGTGTGTACTTAAAAAAAAATGTGAAAAAGTTGGTAGAAATTAAAGAAAACTTGAAAAAAAAAAATAGCAAAGTTAGAAAAAAAATCAAAGATTTTTGGTGTGAAAAAAATTGAAAATTTTGGAAAAGTTGATGATATTTTGTTAAATTTAATACTCTAAAAGCAAATTAAATTACTCGATACTCAAATATATATATATATAATATGTAAAAAAAACTTATGGGTTGCCAACTAATATTTGTTTGGTTAAAACCAATCAAAACTTATTGATTTTTCTTAATCTTTTATATTTTTTTACAATCAAATTTCACCATATATCACTTTTATATCAAAATTTTATATTTTTACCGTACTTTGTGATTAATTTTGGCTAACCAAACACTATTTCTCAGAAAAATATATATGTATCTAATATGGTAAATAGCTATTTTATTGTTGATGGGACTTTTGTCCCATGTGGAGAAAGAGAAAGAGATAGATAGATAGATTGAGGGTTGAGGGATGGGATGAACTCTCTGTACGTGACACCGGCATACCTAATATATATATATATCCTCTATTTGGGCAGTGGCCAAATCTGGACAAGCTCAACAGGCAGAGAGTGATAGTGTCCCCAAATTCCGGGGGTACTGGTGGGCATGAGGTTTGAGATTCGATGCATGCATACCATATGTTCAGTGGTGCCTCCAATATTTTGTGCAAATTCACACGCCTTTCAATAATGCAGAAGAGTCTGGGTTCAGCTTGCCACAAATTTTCATATATCTTTTAATCGATAGATAATATACATTTTATTTTTTATTTTTTATTATATCTTTACATGTAAAAATTTCAGGTCAATCTGAATAAACTTGAAAATGAATGTCGTCTAGTTGGTTGTAGGCTTCAATTCTTAAGCCTGCTCAATCCTGATTTTGAGTTCGGCAAAGGCTTCCTTTCCCCCATTTAAATTTCATGTCAAAATTAAAGATAAAAAAATAAAAA
>QLOD02000013.1:42122104-42133452 GCA_003260245.2 Sideroxylon spinosum | reverse complement strand
TTTCTTTCTTTCTTTCTTTTGTGTCTTCAAATTCTCGCTTGATTCGTGTGAATCAACTATTATGGTTGCTGAAGAAATCCATAAAGCAGAGTGGGCACTTCAGAATTCGCAGTGAGCTGAAGTTTAGTGTTTCAGAAGGATTGGATCGAATTCGGGATTTTGGGGTAGCTTCACTGTGGATTTGGTGATTCAATACTTGGTAGTGTAGTTTGGAAAAGGTTCCAGAGATTTGACATTTTTCTTGTGTCCCTAATAGTGAAAGCTTTGTGGAGTGCAGTAAAATCAATGAAAGTGGGGTGGAAATTTTGAGGTTATGGTTGACCATTTGTGTCTAGCAGCTTTTAAGGTAACCTTGGATGCCTTCTAAGACTCTGATCACATCCTTCAACTAAGTTGATTGTTGATTCATTGTGTTAATTGAGGTTTGATTGGTGATAATCGAGATATGAACCAACCATAATCTTGGAAACTTGGAGTGCTTATACCTTTTCGTAGTTGATCTTTTCGTCTAAGGGAGGATCAGACTACCATTACTGAAAGTTCCCATTTTTTGTGGAGAATGCAACGTATTGGTTAAGGCTTGTGGATGAAAAGTTGAGAAAGAAAGCTGTGATTCCTTGCCAGCCAAGGAGAGATTTTGTTCCTTGAGCTTGAGGATTGGAAATTGGAATTTATTCCTCTCTCTTGGCAGATTTCTCTGGTGAATATTTGTTGTCATCGGATTATCAATTTCAAGTTCTCTGATTTTCAGGTATTTAATCCCGTCTTCATTTCACATTCATCAGTTTTTGTTGATATCATTTAGTTGATAAGCAAAAGGACTATTTGTGTGTTATTGGATTGGCTCTACAGTTCTGCGCTTCCTGGCTTATTTTGTATTTTCTGTGTGATAAAACAGGTCAATAATTCACATCCACCAACTTGGTGTTTAAGTTGTAAATATGAAAATTACCGTTATTTTGACATTGATGATCCAGAAAATTTTTACTGCATTTGGATGATACCTTATTTATATGATTGCATGGTGCATAATGATCACTAGATTCAAGAGACTGTCAGGCTGATTTTCTTGAACAATGCTTAAAATTTCCATCGTGAAGGAACAGCTGGTGTCTCCTCGAAATGATGACAAAGATTTGGAAGTCATTAGTGTATCGATTATTTGTGTTCCTAGGCTGTTCAAAAAGATCTATGTTACTTAGCATTTTCATTATGCAGCTCTCTCTCTCTCTCTCTCTCTCTCTCTCTCTCTCTCAGTATTTACTTTTCGATTTTTTTTTTTTTCAATTTTAAAATGATCTTTGGTAACAAATTGACATCAGTTATATAATACTCTGTCTCTTTGCAATCTTAATGAAAACTGAACACTAAAACTCCATTTCTATGCAGCATCCAATTGTCTCTGCGGTGATTAAAAAGCTCTACTTGTTAATTTATATCAACGATTTTATGATTTCTACACGTGATCAAATTATATGTGGTTCTTGTTTGTTATTGAAGATATACACTGGGCAATGAATCTTCAAGTGCTATCTGGTGGTGGATCCTTATATGTTTGATGTTTTTGTTCTTTCTTGAGGAGGGCCAAGCAGCCGCAATTACGGGGGTATTTGGATGAAAAAAAGTTAACAAAAAAGTACAATAAAAATATAAAGATTTAACATAAATGTGATAGGTGGCAAAATTTGATTGGAAGAAAGTACAAAATTTTTGTAACTTTTGGTAAATTTTGGTTTTTTTATATTGCCCAAACAGGGCCTACATTTACTCATGCATCCATTTTCTTGTGTATCAGGCCTCAAGTGTCTGTATTGGCTTGCAATAGTTTGCAATTGGAAAATTGGATGAACGAAATGTGCTAAAAGTCCAAGATTCACTCAGTCATTATGGCAAAGAAATCTCAACGACGTTCTATCCGATATGAAAAAGATCAAGCGGGCTGTATGTGGGGTTTCCTTAGTATCTTTGACTTTCACCAAGGTCAGTCAACTCGTAAGCTGATTTCAGACAAGAGGCGTACAAACAGACAAGTTGGTAAGAATTTATTATGAGCAAGACTATGGTAAACTTTAGTATTGCTTAGCACGACACTCTTAGTTTCGAGATTTTTTATAACTGTAGTTGTTGCTTTCCACAGGTGCTGGATGTTCTAGGTCTAAACTGCACTTGCTGACAAACTCAAATGGGGAAACTCAAGAAATTAATGTATGTGTTAATAACTCATATCCATGTTGAGTCTTGCTTAATTTTCAGAATAATAGCTCTGTTTTTTATTCTCTATTATCTGCATGTAGGATAGAAGCCTGATGACACCATAAATGTTGGTAAACTTTAGGATATCAATTTATGTGATAAATTATGTTATTTTCGCACTGATTAGCTTTCTTATTATGTAACAGGGCAATGACGAAAGAGAGACTCTGATAACGGATGATGCGAAGTCAAGCGTAAAGGAACTTATGGAAGAAGAGATGTTCAATGAGCAAGACCAGAAAAAGCAAACGAGTAATGCTGATGTCAAAGCCAAAGAATCTGATTCAGAATATGTAGAACGTTTGAAAAGGAGCCATAAACGAACGAGTAAAACAAGCAAGAGTTCTTGCAATCTGCCTTGTGAGTTGGATGCTGCTGAAAACTTCCGTCAACGAGACACAAAGGAAAAAACTTCAAAAAAACTTGATATGGAGATTGTAATGAATGAGCTTTGCCGGCAAATCTATCAGAAAAGTAGTAGTTGTGTGAAGCATGATTTGGATTATGATATTGAGTCTGTGGAGGCTTTTTCTGTATTTGATAGAAAAATAATTGAGGCAATTAAGGTGTTTATGAACCAGAGGTTTACACAGGGGAAACATCTCATGGAAGATGAGAAAATCAGTCAGTCAGAAGAATTTATGGACGCACTTCAAACATTAAATTCAAGTAAAGATTTGATTCTGAAACTCCTAAAAGATCCAAACTCATTGCTGGTGAAGCAAATGGAAGACCTGGAGGATGCACAGTTAGAGAAAGACCTAAATTCCAACTCATTGGCAAGATCTAACATGTTAGGTGCAGGGCTAAATAAGTCAAAACCATCTGAGCCTGTTTCACGGAGGCAGCATAACTTCTTCGGGAGAAAGAGCAAGCCTCAGGAAAAAATCCTGTTGCCGGTGGATGAAAATTGTCAAACTTCAAATAGAATTGTCATTTTGAAGCCTGGACCAGCAAGAGCACAAATTTCTGAATCTGAAATGAAGCATAGCTCATCATTGCAACCTCAGTACAGAAAGGGGACTAATGTGCGTAATGAAAGAATTCCTTCCCAATTTTCCTTTAATGAAATTAAAAGGAAGTTGAAGCATGCTATTGGAAAGGAGCGGAACCGGGTCCCTTCTGAACATCAAAACTTGGGAAATGGAAATGGTGACAAAGGGATTGGCAGGGAGAAAGCTGGATGGAATTCTCCAAATAGAAACCATTTCTATAATGAGAGATTTGCCAGACCTGCCATTGGCAACAAGAAAAAAGACAAGGGTTGCCAGCCAAAAGAAACTGAAACAAGCATGGGAAATGAAATTGTTGACTATCCCAAGCTGAGGTTATCTAATATCTACATTGAGGCCAGGAAACATCTTTCAGAAATGATGAGCAATGGGCATGAAATTGAGGATCTTTCAAGCAGGCAGTTACCAAAATCACTGGGAAGGGTTCTCTCTCTTCAAGAGTTCAACTTCTCTCCTATTTGCAGCCCTGGGAGGGACAAGGAGCACAGTTTTGTAGTGGAACAGAAGAGGTTGTCTGCTTACAACAATTTTCACATGATCAACGAGGATCCAGTGCAGCTCAAACAAGAAAACCATGTTAGTCATCTAGGTCCTTTGAGGCAAAACTTAAATAGTCAATCATGCGTTGTTGAAAATCCTGAAGACACTGTACAATCTTGTGGCTTAAATATTGATGACGTGGACAAGTTTAATGGTGTTAATGCAGTGGACGTAACCTTGTGTTCTATGATCCCTGAGAAAAGTTCTGAAGGTAACATTTTCTCCATTGTCTAACTGCAGTGAAGAATTATTAATTTGTTGTGCCTAATACTTGATTAATCAGTTCATAAAATTTGTGCAGATGATGTGGAGATAGTAGAAACAACTGATGCATCGGTCCTGGAAGAGAGCAAAGTCGTGGACGTTTCAGCTGAACAGTGTAGCTATTCAGTTATTAGAGATGACCAAAATGGTGATCTTGCTGAAGTTTGTGATGAAGATGAATCCTTCCAGTGCTCAAAATTGGTAAAACCTTGTTGCTCACAGGTTCTTCTGTGGTACAAACAGTTACTTGTTATGAGTTTTTCTTTTCCAGAGTTCCCAAATCAGATGCTCTTTTTGCATGAAAGCATTTATTCCTTAAGATGTTGTTAGCCATTCGTTAAAAGTTTTCGTTAAATGTTGTTAGCCATTCTTATGCATGAGAAAACAATACTTGTACCAATGCATTTTACAAGAACACAAAGTTCCAGATGGTCTGTGTTTTTCAGATTCTATCTCATGTGTTGCTGATGCATTCTGTTACAATGTTCTTGTTCTTTTTATAGGACTCGTTTGAAAAGGACCAATTACAGTCCTCACCATTGACATCCTCACCAAGCTCTTCACTCACCAAGCACGTTGGAGATCTAGATAGTGCAAGGGAAAGACCAGAGGGCCCCAGTCCTGTATCTGTGCTCGAGCCACTATTTACAGAAGATGATATCAGCCCTGCAAGCATCAAATCCCAACCGGGTATGGTTCAAACCAACTATAACATGCTGTTTTGTCCAATATCTGTAGCTTCGTTGTATCACCTTTGCTAAATTCTAAGTTAAGCTCAAAAAATCTACAGTTGAACCTCCAATACAGCCACTGCAGATGATTTTTGAAGAACAGCTCCCTTCTGCTATAAATCAAGAAATTTATATAGGTGCTAGCATGGAAGGTGAGGAATCAGCATTTGAATATGTTGAAGCAGTGCTGCTGGCCTCTGACTTGAACTGGGAGGAATTTCTCTTGAGGTGGCTTTCTTTAGATCAAATTCTCGATGCAGCATTGTTTGATGAAGTGAAGTTGTTTTCAAACCGATCTTGTGATGACCAAAAGCTCCTCTTTGACTGTGCCAACGAAGTTCTTAAGGAGGTTTGTGAGCGTTATTTTGGTTATTTCCCTTGGGTATCATTTGCGGGACATAACATTCGGCCAGTCCCAAGGGGGAAGGATCTCATCCAGGAGGTATGGGAAGAAGTTGAATGGCATCTTCTCCCCCAATCTTCTCCTTGTACTTTGGACCAGATTGTTAGAAAGGACATGGCAAAAACAGGAGCGTGGATGGACCTCCAATTCGATGTTAAAGGCATTGGTGTTGAGATTGGAGAAGCTGTTTTTGAAGAGATGGTGGAAGATATCATATTGAGCTTGGTAAATGAAGGCCTGGAAATTGGTTCCTCTCTTGAGGAAGAGTTGATAGAAAATGAAAAACATCAATGTGAATGGAGTCAGCCTCAGCAAATTTGATGCAGCCTTTTCTAACTCTCTCTACTGAAACCATAATGATATGAAAGTTTTATAGTCCTTCTAACACTAACTCGGTAGCTCTCTTGGTAGAAGCCGCGAAAGAAAAGGATCCTTCCCACATAGAAAGGGAATTGAAAACATTTACATCCAGGGTAGGTGCTCCATCTGGGGAAAAAGATAAAAATAAAAAAAAATAAAATGTTGGTCTTTTGATCAAGAGGGCTTGGAGGGGTTGTGCGTCTTCTGTATAATTTGTAGTGCTTGGTATGTGGAATGTGTGTTGTACGTATATTTGTGTGGAAATTTCCCCAGTGTTCTGTTGTTAGATACCATTCATCTCTCTTTTTTGTTCTCTGAATCTGTTGTTGACATTGTAGTTTTTAGTTCTCCACTTTTGTGGGTAAAGTGAGTGTGGTGGACTAGTCTGTTGTAAATGAAAAAAACGGGAGAACTATGAACTTTCTTGCTATAAAGTGTTTTGTGCATTTGACAAGCTTTCCTTCATGTGTTGATATTGGCTCTCTCCGTCAGCTATGTTTTGCAGGAGGCAAGGGATTGGCGTGACGAACTAACGTTGTCTTCGGATATCTTGTTGAATCAACTTAAAAATTCAAAAATATTCAGATTATTGTGTTTTTTTCTTTTCTTTTCTTTTTTTTTTTTCAATATTTAAGCTAATATAAATATATGTACTGACTTCAGCTAATGGAAAATGAGCTGTACTGCAGGACACTACAAGTCTTAAATGGTTCATCAAGACGAGGGATAAAACAAACATTTTCCAAATTTTTACTAATTTTACTTTCCAACTTGCTGAACATCATATTCCAACAAAAAAAATTCTACACTTATTTTTTATCAAATTTGAAACAACACATATTGCCAAATATTTTCAGCATGGTCCAATTGTTTTTGCCCAAAATGGCCTCCAATTTTGGTTAAAGACTTGCAGTGGGATATCGTCATTACCCGGTGCAAGAAATAGTAGATATAAAGGGTTTCGGAGCTCATCAGAAACTGACGTTCTTAAAGCTCCTAAAGCTCTTCAACAATTTTCACCTAGCAGTGATATTGCTAGCTATGCAGAACCAAAAAAATAAAATGCAACAAAATTTCTAAGGCCCTTTTTTGACAAAATTTTTAATTTTTAGTTTTAATTTTTTTTTTATTTTTTTTAAACTGAACACAAAAACTCAATCGATAAATTTATTTTTAGTTTTTAATTTCCAAAAATAAAAAACTATTTTCAAAATCTTTAAAAAGTATGTAAACATAAAAAAAAAAAAAATGTTTTCCGAAACTCACAACTAATACTACCACCAATCATAATTATCACTCATTACTGACCACCACATTCGATGTTGACTACCAATAACCATCTCCGCTGTAAGCCGCCATCTATCACCAACCACCACCACCAACTGGCCACAACATTTGCCACGCCACTCACCACTCATCACCCCCACTGTCACATGTCACTCTTTTGACATTATAACCATCACTCAATAATTATTATGACCAAATACGTTTCCAAGTTTTTATTTTTTTATTTTTTTAGTATGAAAATAAAAACCAAAAATTAAAAATTAAACACAAAATCTGAAAATTCGATTACAAAAATAAAAAATTGACAATTTTATCAAACATGCCCTTAAAGTTAGTTTTCTCTTTTGATAATGTTACAGTATTGAACACCGGATTGAAAGTTACAGCCCAATTTCTATGATTTGGGCAAAATGAATAAATTACATAAGAGATGACTTCTAAAATTTCACCTCAGAAGGAACAAATTATTTTTGCTTCTTTTTTGCTTGTAAAGTCGAAGTCATAGGAATTGGTCTCTTCTTGGCAAATACGCTGGTTCTGCTATCCAAATTATCATCACTGTCATCATCGTCTTTATCATCATACCCCTTTTTTGCAGATGAGATGATATCCTCAGTGTTTTTGGCCGCTTTTCTTTTTCCAGCATTCAATTTTGCATGCAATTTCCTTTCAACAGGGTCATTTAGAGGTCCAACCTTGTGCTGCCGTGGGACTGTTGCTCCCAATCCAAGCCTGAATTAAAAAAAAAAATTAAAAATAAAATAAAAATTGCTTTAATTTGCAGAGTTCTACCCATGTAGAAACTAGTATACCGACCTGAGAGGTCGACCCTCTAATTCTACTTCAGCCAATTCGTCTACAGTGGATTGTGTCATATTACCAACCCATTTTTCAGCCTGCACAGAGGCAGCACATAGTTGAGCGAATCAAATTATTACAGTTAATTAGCACAAGCAAAATGGAAGAAGATGATAAATAAATCACAGAATCTGCTGCAGCTCTAGAGTGAATAGCAGCAAACTTATTGTCACACAATCAGGAAAAATTGTGAGGAATATCAAGTGACAACAATGTAATGAAGAGCCAATCATTATAAATCCAACAACTTGCCCTTCCAAAATGTAACCAAATTTAGCCCCCTTTCCAAATTTTCCACTGTCTAGACCTTCCAAAGGCCACTTATATCCAACAGAGCCCTAACCCAAATAACCCAGTCCAAACATTATTTCAACCATGAAGGGGTCATTCAATTTAGAGCAACTAAAAACTAGTTAAGGAAACGCTTTTATTTTATTTTTTTCATAAGTTAATTAAGGAAAAGCTTTTATTGTGCATAGCTTAACACATTTCAATTATCACCAGTAATGCAGCTTAATGAGTGCAATATACTCCCAGCTAAATAGTTGCAAAAGAAAAAGAAGGATTAAATTATCACCAGTAATGCAGCTTAATGCCTGCAATATCCTCCCAGCTAAATAGTTGCAAAAGAAAAAGAACAAAACAAATAGACGTTTTTTTGCATACAACGTGCATGCGCAAGCAGCAAGAATAAAATTAATTACAGATGCTGTAAACTAAAAATAACATTTACCAATTTGAGTGCCTTATCTAACTTAACCAGTTGAGGACGTGAAGTTTTTTTGGCAGGTTCCTCCATGCTCGTTGCAACTTCTTTAACAACCTTCGTGTTTCAGAGAAATACTAATCAAAATTAAAGAAATAGCTATTTAAAACTCAAGAAAAAGTATGCAACACAAGGGGTTGGAGCAGAGAAATGAAAACAACTTTTTTCTTTCTTGGATAAATCAGGGAAGTAAAAACAGCTTGAAATAAATACGTAAATAAAATGCCCAGTACAGAATGTGGATGTCAAATCAAGCACATTATATATGTTATCTATTAACTATATCTCAAAACAGGTTTTTACAAGGTTAATGGTTATCCCGGTGTTCTATTCAAGAGTAAAAGAACACAAGCTTACATATTTCAAGCTAGCTATATTTGTTTTCTACATCTTTGAACAAGTTTCTATATGGCTACGCTAATGGTTGGGTCAAGAAAATACAAATATCAATATGCGTCTGCAAGGTACATACATGTATATAATAAACAAATGCAAAAACATACCACAGAAAGCATCTGTGTAATGGCACTTAATTAACTTCCTAATAACTAAAAAAAGGCAACTTAGTGCATGAGACTCTAGCATTGCGGGGCCTTGGGAGGGTTAGATGGGGATGGAATCAAGCCAAGCCAAGCCGCGCTCGGCTTGAACACAGATTACTTTGCTTGAGTTCGACTTTGAGCTTTTGTATATGTTTCGTTTTGGCTCAGCAAGGAAAATAGTATATTCAAGTCCAATTGGTGAATAGCTTAACCAAGGCACTAGGGAGCTCGAGTTCAAGCTCAAAAAATAAAACAATGTTAAATCTGATAAATACCGTGCCAATTTAATAATTTCAAACTTTCATTACCTCCCATTGTGTCAATCAAGAGCCTCTAAACTGAAGGCCCTCCTTCCTAAGAAAACAACCAGAATAGATTGGTTTTAATTAATTAATTAATTAATTATAAATATTATTATTATTTGATAAATAAAGAATTTTATTAATTAAAAAAAAAAGAGATAAAAAGTCCATCATGCTATGCTCTTCTTGAGAACACAACCCAAATATATTAGTTTTAATTAATTCCTATAAGTGAACACATTATTATTATTATTATTTTTTTTTTTTGATGAAAATAATTTTATTGATGAAAGAAAGATGAAAATACAGGTATCAAGAGAATGCCCTGTACAAAACCCTGCTTATTTCATTAGAACAACACTCTACAAAGCTCATAAAAACGAACCCTCTACAGAGCTCACAAAAAAACTGTCTGGCTTTATACCTCCTTTCACACAACTAAACAATTGAGACAAAAACACACCCTTCACTCTGTATATTATTGTTATTATTATAAACAATATCATCCAACCATGACAATAAGCTTCCGTTGTGGTAGGATGAGACAATGAACAAGGACCTGTTGAAAAGGAATCCACATTCCCTGCTAACAAGGACCTTTGACACATTAAATCTTTCCTGATTGCAAGAAGACACAAACGGTAAAAATCATAAAGCCAATGCAGCATATGAAAGTCATGAAACAATATTCATTCCAAACATATGTAAATCTGCAAAATTTGAATCATCAACTGAATAACAGTGATAGTGTACCCTGGTTTCAGTTTCCAACAAAAATCAAATGCTAACTACTTCAAATGCCACACAACATCGTCAAGAAGCTTTCGACTGCTAATGCTCATTCCTTAGGGAAAAAAAGGGAAAAAAATCATCTCTCTATGAAGCATTTTATCAACCAGTAAAGATACATGGAGTGCAGATCACAATATTAAATTGGAACCACCGATCCCCTAACTTCAATTTAAGCTCAATCAATCACAAAATAAACGTATTAGCAACTACTACTGTTTGGAGATTCTAAGACCAAGAATTATGTGCAAACTGCATTAACAGATATTTTCAGAACGGCCCTTAATAACCGTGTTGATTTTCAGAAGCAGTTCGTATCTCAAAATAACAAACAAGTCCTCGATATCTTACCAAATAAAACGTATAAAAACCAGAACTTTCCCCACACTTACTGTTTATTTCGCCCTTTATTTCTAGGTTTTGGACCCACGCATGTATAGATCAATAAAGAGGTAAATTCAAGATGCATTTACGGAGACGCGTTGAATGAATGGAGATGACAAACAATCGAAGCGAAAGAATCGAGCGAAATCCTACTTACGGAGAAAGGAGAGTGTTGTAGAGAGTTAAATTCAATACAAACTGATTCCAGGAGAGAAAGAGAGAGAGAGGGGGGAAGCCGGAGAGGTACGTTTCTTGGCTAACGGTTAACGGAGAGAGTTGGAGACTTCGAGTCGAAGCAGCTTCGTCCTAGATGGTGGCATCAGAGCCGCCAATCACCACTGCGGAGTGACCGGAGATGATCGCCGACCGGAGAGGGGCCTTGTTTATTAGGGTTTTCACGCGAATCTGTGAATAAGAAATTGTACTAAACGGCAGACTTCGACGATTGAGAAAAATATTGAAAGGTTTTTAAATTATTTATTTTCTATTTTACGATATGAATTACTTATTCATAATTTTATCAAATTTTTTTTATTACTCTAAACATTCATTTTTATGAGTTTAATTTTTGAAAAATAATAACATTTTCAATTTTTATAAATTAAAATTCTAAATTCTTAATTAAAAAAATATTTTTTGACTGTATTTAATTAAATAAAAATTTTTAATTTTAAATTCATAAAATTTTACTTCGTATGAAATTAGTTTCTATATTATGTGCAATTTATTCTGCATGATTTATTATATGTTAGATATATAATGTAATTATATTTTTTGTATACGAAAGTAATAATTCTTGTCTGAAATTTGGACTTTAAAGTGAATGTAATAATTTATGTGTAAACTATATTTGTTA
>QLOD02000013.1:42091074-42109223 GCA_003260245.2 Sideroxylon spinosum | reverse complement strand
TAGAGGGGGTCTTTTGTAATCGGGTGGCATCCTCTAATAAATTCTAATTGATTATCCCCACCTCACCCCCTTAAAATAAAAATAAAAAAAAAAAAAAAAAAAAAAAAAAAAAAAAAAAAAAAGGGAAAGAAAAGAAGAAGATATTACACATTTTATGTTACGTGCATCTCACTTTTTTCATATTCAATTAACGGTTTTATCTTTATATTAAGCACTGGTTCACACTGAAATGGCATGTGAACTTTTTGTTCAGATCTTGTGTTCCTTTACAATCTGAGGACATGCTTACAATTGATGCCTCATCTGTTGAGAACAATGGGAGTTTGATTTGTCTGTGTGATGGCGTGTTCATTTTTAATACACATTGTTCTGTATCCATGTTAACTTTTTGTGTTACCGGTGCCAGTTGTAATCTGACTGGATTTCACTTCGTGTTTCACAGGAAGCTAGAGAGATTTCTCTCTCTCTTGTTCAAACCTTTAATAAACCTGTGATTGTAAAGTTTAAGGAGGTAAGTCTCTTAAAGTATGAAGCTAGAATATGCATCATTTAACTGATCTTATAGTATGAAGGTTCTCGCCTCTACTTTATGTCTAATTGCTTGCTCTTTTGCAGGCAATCAGAAAGTGCCACAGGGCCATCAATGAATCTCGCACCCAGAAGCGCAAGGTGATGCATTTTTCCTTTCTCTGTGGATATTGATGTTTGCTGATACTCTTATGCATCAGTCTTGTATATGAACATTCTCACAATTTTTTTACCTTTTAAAAGTAACGTATAATAGGCATACATTTAATTGTACATCTACTAAAAAAAGTTATGTTGCTTATTTAAAAAAAAAAAAAAAAGAGATGTACATTTAATTGTATATCTATTTACCAGTTCCATATGATTATGATCTTCTGAAATTTCGTGATGGAAATTGAAGCTAAAAATATATTAATGGTGTAACAGGCTGGTCAAGTTTATGGTGTGCCTCTTTCTGGTGCATTATTAACGAAACCTGGCGTCATCCCCGAACAACGGCCATGTGGAGAAGACTTCCGGAGGAAATGGATTGAGGTTAATTTTCACTTTCCTTCAAGTAATCACAAATGTGCTATAAAGTATTGATGACATCTTGTAAAATTTTCCCTTTTAGATTACCAATTCTCATTCGTGCACTGTAGAAAGAATGTGAAGTATCATAACTGCATGTGTGAGGTGTGGTGAAGTTGAGCTGATGCATCTGCCTTACTTGATTACCTATGTGCCTAGTGGTCACCCATTTTCCATGTCACATCTGGTGTATCAGAAGTTGCATGGATGTACCGCCTGATGCATTGTTAAGTATGATGATGAGGCATATGTGATTAATATAATGATAAAGAATTCTAAGGAGGCTAGTCTTATTATGTTCATATAACAAATACAAGTAGAATAGCTGATAGGATAATAGTGTAAAAAGGAAAAAAATAGAGAGGACCAGATAAAATAAGACCAGGCTTGATTATTATTATTTTAATTTGGTCATAAAGAGATGTTAATAAATGAAGGGGAAAATGCGAGGGCACCCCCATATCTTCTTGAGTATTGTAGCTTGTCTTGGAATGCTATACTTATCTATGAAAAACTCATTGTTACCTCTCTTTTTGTGCTGATAGTTTTGTTTGTTGAAGTCTGAGAAACATTCTCTCTCCCATAACACACTTAATTTCTCCTTCTCCTTACTCATTAAGCTAGCCAAACTGTGGAAAGGGTGTACTTTTAGTTTTTTTGTAACATTTGTCCCCCCCCCCCCCAACTTAAAAAAAAAAAAGAAAAGAAACAGAAAGGGGGGGGGGCGAAGAAATGATACTATTTGTTGATAGGGTGGTTAGCAAAGAAAGGCACTGAATATAGAAGATAAGTATAGTCCATAGAACGATTCCCTTCAGTTGTTTTTGTTCATTTCAATGATTGCCCAGATGTGATCACACGTGGATGCCTGGAGGAAGAACCATGTATTTTCTACTCAGTTGAGACTCGGCTGGAACACTCTATTCTTATATTTTGTTATTACTCTCTTGCTTATGAATAGAGTACATTGTTATGCTTGGAAAACTTGACTTTACTTCCTTTGGATTCATGTTTAAGAGTATTTTTGTTCCATTTGAGAATGGATAATGTCAATTCGCCCAGAAACTGCTTTTGTAGTTTGAGATAAATTTGGCTTATTGTCCGTGGCATGGAGCTCATATTTCCTATTGTGGTTCATTCAATAATTCTTTATTTTAAACATTTGATGCATTTGTAAGAGTTCTCTGTTAACAATAAATATGTATGTTAAAAGACTAATATTACTATCCACCTGGGAAAAAAAAAAAAAAAAAAAAAAAAACAGAAGACCTAGATTTGCTCACCATTAGAAAACTTAATGGGAATGAGAGGCATCCTTTGTTATTTAATTGTTTTTCTTTGGTCAGACTGTTATTTTGGCTTGTATTTCCGCTGGTCATGCATTGATATCTCCTTTAGTATACTTAATACTTGGAGTACATCATGTTGGACTCGTTTCTGCTTTATTTCGGTTTCAATTTTTTATTGTTTGATTTTTGATTTTTTGAATTTTTTTTTTTTTGGGGGGGGGGGTTGGGTTGTGGGATTGGGAATATGTGTGGAACAGATGCCTCGGGTTTACTTAATTATGCATGATCTGGCATTGTTTTGATGCTAAACATAAACATGACCCAGGGAGATTCAGTTTGGACATCAAACTGAATGCTCATTTACACTTTATCTGACTTGCCTTATCTTGACTGGTTGTGAAATTGTTATAGGCTCACTTGGTGTGTCCATTTGATACGATCTAGGTTCTGAGCACCCTTCCCCGGCCTAAACCTCCACAATTGGGGGGGGGGGGGAAGGGGGGCTACCTGGCCTTGTTTGACTTGTCAAAAAAAATAAATAAATAACTACCTGCTATTGTTTGGGTTTGCGCTTTATTTTGGCTAATAATTTTCTGACAGCTGGATAGTTGGAGGAAGTGAGCTGGATTTGCATGGTTTTTTGTTTGTTTCTCCTGTGTCTGTAGAGAACATGAATTTGTATTCCTTGGCTTTGCCTGTGGTTTTTCATATACCTGGGCAGCATTCCTTCATTTCTTTTTAATTGATTTCAAATAGTCACTTGTCAAAAAATGTAAAAGTAATAGTTTGACTAATTTGTAATTGTTGAATTTGAAATTTGGTGATGTTGACAAATTTTAACTTCCTTCAGGGTTTATCACAGCCCCAAAAGCGGTTGCGTACTTTGGCCAATCTAGTTCCTCATGGATATAGGAAGAAGTCCTTGTTTGAAGTTCTTATCAGGAATAATGTTCCACTATTGAGAGCAACTTGGTTTATTAAATTATCTTATCTTAATCAGGTATGACTATTTTGATTCTTCCATCCGAATAAATGATTCATCAAAAAATGAGTCATCATTAACACATTGCCAAATGTTTGGGGTTTTCCTTCCTTTTTATATTTCTGAAATGACATCAGATCATCACTGAAAGTTGGTACTAATGGTTTACTTCAATTTTATTATTCTTAACATTGGAGGTAACAGATTATGGTTTCATCTTGCAGTTTCATCCTGGCTCTGCTAGTGTGGCTTCTGGGGTGCCAGATAAGGCTCACTTAGCCTGCACAGAACAGTGGACAAAAGATGTTGTTGACTACTTGCAGTATCTCCTTGACGATTTTGTCTCTAAAACTGCTTCTTATTCAAATGTACATGTCAGGGATAAATTACCACAGATGGCTTATGGTGGGTCAATGCACAACAAGAATGATTCATCATCGTTACTTCATGATGGTTCGGAGCCTTCTCTACATTTTAAATGGTGGTACATGGTGCGGATTTTACAATGGCATCAAGCAGAGGGGTTGCTTCTTCCTTCTCCCATCATTGATTGGGTTCTTAATCAACTGCAGGTACTTAAAGTAATTTCTGAGACCCCTATATTTGGAGATAAGTAATCAATGTGTTTATGTGCTTATTATATATTTTGGTTTTTGAATGTCATATGTTGCATTTTGCAGGAAAAATATCTGTTTGGGACTCTGCAGTTGCTTTTGCCTATTCTATATGGTCTTATAGAAAAAGTTGTCTTATCTCAGACATATGTGCGCAATGTCATGGGATTAGCAGTTCGCTTGATTCAGGAACCTTCTCCAGGTGGTTCTGATCTCGTAGATGATTCCCGGAAAGCATACACTGCATCTGCTCTGGTTGAGATGCTTCGGTACATGATACTGGCAGTGCCCGATACTTTTGTTGCTTTGGATTGCTTTTCTTTGGCACCTTTCGTGGTATCTCATGTGGTAAATAATGGGAATTTTTTATCAAAGGTACCTGATGTTGCTGTGAAGACAAATAATGATTCTGTAGAACTGGGGTGCCTGCTTAAAGATAAAGGGCTTGACTCTCAATATCAGGCCTTATCCATTCATTGTGTTGTTTCATCAATTCAGAAACGTTCAAATAATCTTGCAATAGCCTCAAAACCTGGCTATCCAGGTCGCAATCTTGTGAAAGCTGTACAGGAGTTGGATATGGCACTTATACAAGGGGATGTGAGAATGGCGTATGGTTTTCTCTTTGAAGATCTCTGTGATGGACCTCTTGACAAAGGCTGGGTGGCAGAAGTGTCCCCATGCTTGAGATCATCTTTGAAGTGGATTGGAACAATGAGCTTGTCATTTGTTTGCTCTGTGTTTTTCCTTTGTGAGTGGGCCTGTTGTGATTTCCGGGATTTTCGGAATGCTCCACCTCATGGCATAAAGTTTACCGGTAGAAAAGATTTTTCCCAGATATACCTTGCAATTCGGCTTTTGAAGCAAACGACAAAAGATATCCAAGGTTCACTTCAATGCAAGAATTACGATAACCATGGAGTTAATAGCCTTGCAGGTTGTCCCAGTCAGCTGAATAATTCTTCTTTTAGGAATATTGTAGGAATTATTAATGAACATAAAAGTAATTCTAGGGGTGTGGCTAGAAGTAAAGATCTGTCAAATATTTTTGAAAGCCCAGGTCTATTACATGATATTACAGTATGCTGGATTGATCAACATGAAATTCAGAATGGGGAAGGTTTCAAACGTGTTCAACTCCTCATTATTGAACTCACTCGTTGTGGCATATTTTACCCTCGGGCATATGTCAGACAGCTGATTGTTAGTGGAATTATGGATAGCAATGGAACTCTAGTTGATCTCGACAGACGGAAGAGGCACTTTAAAATCTTGAAGCAGTTACCTGGGCCCTATATTCGGGATGCATTGGAAGAGGCAAAAATCACTGAAATGGCAGTGCTTCTGGAGGCTATGAGTGTTTATTCAAATGAGCGTCGCCTTCTGCTTCATGGGCTTATCGATCATCCCAATAATCCAAACAGTGCAGATAGTTCATCTAAGAAACAAAAGTCATCTGGTGGGGATGATGCTTCTTCCCCTTCTGTTGATCAGTGGAGAACTCTTCGGTCATCATCCAGTCTATCTGGTAAAAGTTTCAATAAAGTCACTGACCTTGAAAACCTGAAGGCTGTTATTTCAGTATTATTGCAGCTCCCAAATTCTTCTTCCACAACCACTGATACTGGAATTGATGAGTCTCAAGAAAGTGTGAAGATGTTTGTTGGGTCAACTAGCGGCAAAACAGATCTGGGAGAAGGCCCACCTGGGTGTGAAGAATGTAGAAAGGCAAAGAAAAAAAAGTTAAGTGAGGATAGGAGCACATACGTACACGGATATTCACCAAATCCATCAGATGATGAAGAAGCCTGGCGGCTGAAGAAAGGTCTGAAACCCTTGGAGGGTTTAAAAACTGATCCACCTCTTAAGCCAGCCAAACAGGCCTCAAGGGCCAGGCAAAAAGTAGTGCGCAAAACCCAAAGTCTTGCTCAATTAGCAGCTGCTAGGATTGAAGGTAGCCAGGGAGCATGTACAAGCCACGTTTGTGATAGTAACGTAAGCTGTACTCACCACAGAACTATTTTTGATGGAGAGGCTCCTAAATCAACGGGTGGGATCAGAACAAGTTGCTCTGGAGATATTGTTTCAATTGGAAAAGTTTTAAAGCAGCTGCGGTTTGTGGAGAAGAGGGTTCTAACAGTTTGGTTGGTAACTTTGGTTAGGCAACTTGTTGAGGATGCTGAAAAAGCTGTTTCCAAGGTTGGCCGGTATGGTAGGCCTTTTCGTTCTGTTGATGACGAGAGCTTTGTAAGGTGGAAGCTTGGTGAAGATGAGTTATCTGCTATATTGTACTTGATGGATGTTTGTAATGATTTAGTGTCAGCAGCCAGATTTCTTCTTTGGTTGCTGCCAAAGGTTATCAGTAGCCCCAGTTCTACAATTCATGGTGGGAGGAATATTCTCATGGCAAGAAATGCGGGAAGCCATGTTTGCGAAGTAGGGGAGGCATTTCTTTTGTCATCTATCCAGAGGTGCACTATCAAATTTGTTTATGTTTATAGTTTCTGTTTATACTTTGGCCATTCAGTTTGTTTTGCCCTTTTTTTTTGGGGGGGGGGGATCGGGTGGGTTGAGGAATGGTACATGCTGTACATAAGTCAATGGTAAATCTTCTTTTATTGGAGAAAGAAGCAAAAATATTCTGTGGCACCATCCACACACTGAAAACAGTTGTTAACAACACATTATCGATGGTGCCATCTGCAAGTTGGACTCACAAGGGACTCGGGCATGCGGTGGACACGCCACGGACACATGCTGGACTCGCCTTTTGCTGTATCCCACATTTTTATATCTAGACACAAATTAGACATCCCACAAACTCGTCACAGCATTGTTTTGGATGCATGGCCTCACCTTTATTTATTTTATTTATTTTTGTTAACCTTAACGCTATGAAGTATAGTTTATTGTTATTTTTTATGAAATATATCCATTATGTGACTTTTTGTTGAGTTTTGAGATATGAAATAATGATTTTTAATTTTAGCTGGTGTTATATTGCATCATAAGAAATTATTAAACACGACCTTGCCTCTATAGATCTGACGGAGGACATGACCCTAAACAGATTTGATTGATGTCGTCAAATCCATATAGTCGACCCCACCTAGTGAGAAAAGGTTTGGTTTGGTTTGGTTACATTGCATCATTTCTGTTGTATTTCAACGAATTATTAATATCTGATGTAGACCAAAAATATGTATTTTTGTTGAGACTCTGCCGTGTCATGTCTTGCATTTTTTGAAAATCACTGAGTCAGCGCATCAACATTGTGTCAAGTAAGTGTCATGCTTCTCGGATAACACCCATGCCATAGGAAGGATTCTAATGTAAAGCAAGACTGATGAACTTTTCGATGCCTCAGTTGTGTTATGCATCTGTGCCTTTTGGTTACAGTTGTGATGTCATTTAGGTTGCTTGTACTTTTGTTAATTTAATTGGATAAATTGTATGTCACCTTACAACTATTTGGGATGCAAGTAATAATGGTTGATTACCTCAGTTTCTTTTTTGAAAATGTCCCTATCACAAACTAAGATCCAACAGTTAGGAATTATTTTTTCTTTCATTCAACGATTGAGATCATTTTTATATTTTTAACTTTCCACTTAATTCTTATTTTAATAGACTCTACTACCATATGTCTTACAAAATGGATTGGGCATTTTAAATTTCACCATATTTCAAGAGTAGAGATCATACGCAAATCAAAATAACCAACTTAAATTCTGTCCAATTATGATTTTTAGGAAGTTGAATATTTCAAATTAAAGTACCATAATTTGTGTTTTCTTTTATAGTGGTTATCAAAAATTAATTGGAGAGAGAAACCAAAACATATATAATAGTTGATAGCGTCTAAAGTTACCATAAATTATCATAGTATTTTCAATTTGAACTTTTTGTCCTTTGTTCAAAGTGCCGTAGGCATGGGCTATTACTAGTATTCAACATATCTTAATTTGCTGTATTTATTTTATTATTGTTTGGAGGAGACCCTTTTTTTTTAGTTGTGTATACTGTATGCAATTTGATCCATCTTGTAAATATTGCTGTTTTCACATGTGTGTCAGTTTATAGTCTTTGTTCATGAATTGGATTGCATCTATTTAAGCTCACGAATGAGATCTGATGATGCAATTTCAATTAGCTTTTCATCTTTCACTGACTACAGGGTCTGGTTCAGGTAAGAAAATATACTTCTTGCTAGTGATCTTCTTCCTGAAACTCTATCAGCAATGATGCATCGTGCAGCCGCTATTATGGCCTCTAATGGGAGGGTTTCATATTCACAATCCTTAGTTTATGCAAGGTACCTGTTGATGAAGTATGGCAGTGTAGCTAGTGTTGTTGAATGGAAAAAGAAGTTCAAGGCAACATGTGATAAAAGACTTATTCCTGAACTTGAACATGGAAGATCACTCGATGGATCACTTGGAGTTCCAGCAGGAGTCGAAGATATTGATGATTTTTTACGTCAAAAGATAAGTGGTGTTCGAGTAACAAGAGTGGAGATGAGCATGCGGGAGATAGTGCAAAGACATGTTGAAGAAGCTTTTCAGTATTTAAATAGCAAAGAGCGAAAACTATTTGTGACTGGTACAATCAAAGGCCCTTCCCTTGAGGAAGGGGATGATGGGTATCAAATGGCAGAACAAATAGTTATAGGCCTAATGGACTGCATGAGGCAAACTGGTGGTGCTGCACAAGAAGGGGACCCATCTTTGGTCTCGTCTGCTGTTTCAGCAATTGTCAATGGCATTGGTCTGGTTTTAGCAAAAATACCCGATTTAACAGCTAGCAGTAATCATGCAAATTTCCCATCCACTATTGCTCCATTGACTTTTGCTCGCCGAATTTTACGTATTCATATTACTTGTCTACGGCTCCTTAAGGAAGCACTTGGAGAGCGTCAAAGTCGTGTATTCGAGATAGCTCTTGCAACAGAAGCTTCTTCAGCCCTTGCTCAGGCTTTTGCCCCAGGAAAGGCTCCTCGTGGTCAATTTCAACTGTCGACTGAAGCTCACGATTCAAGTGCAAACTTGTCAAATGATATCTTGAACAGTTCTACAAAAGCAGTTTTTGGAAGGGCTGCAAAAATTGCAGCTTCTGTTTCAGCGCTTGTTGTTGGGGCTGTTCTTCATGGAGTTGCTAGCCTGGAGAGAATGGTGACTGTTTTCAGATTAAAAGAAGGCTTGGACGTTATTCGGTTTGTACGACGTTTAAGATCCCGTTCTAATGGGAATGCACGCTCATTTGGTGCTGTTAAGGTTGATAACTCGGTTGAGGTTTCTGTTCATTGGTTTAGGGTGCTTGTTGGGAACTGCAGAACAGTTTCCGATGGATTAATTGTGGATCTTTTGGGTGAAGCATCTGTAGTAGCTTTAGCCAGAATGCAACGGATGCTCCCTCTTAGCTTGGTCTTTCCGCCAGCCCATTCTATATTTGGTTTTGTTATATGGTGGCCATTCATCTTAAAAGCTAGTATTATAACCCGAGATGACACTCACCAATTGTTTCACTCTTTAGCATTGGCAATTGGTGATGCAATAAAGCACCTCCCTTTTCGAGACGTATGTCTGAGAGACACCCGTGGTTTTTATGATCTTGCAGTCGCAGATGCCACTGATTCTGAGTTTGCTGCGATATTAGATTTGAAAGACCCAGACATGCATTTGAAAGCAATGGCTTTTAGACCTCTTCGTGCGAGGCTTTTTTTAAATGCCATCACTGATTGTAAAATGCCACATTCAATCTTTACGCAGGATGGTGGGAATCGGGTCTGTGGGCACAGTGAGTCAGGTTTCCAGCATCCAGAAAATGAGACAAAGCTTCTGGATAAGCTAATAAATGTTTTGGATACGCTGCAACCTGCAAAATTTCATTGGCAATGGGTTGAGCTCAGGCTGCTTTTAAATGAGCAAGCCCTGATTGAAAAACTGGAGTCCCATGACACTTCCTTGGCAGAGGCTGTACGAGCTGTCTCCACAAACCCTGATAAAGCAGCTGCTTCTGAGAATGAAAACAATTTAATTGAAATCATCCTCACAAGGTTGTTGGTCAGGCCTGATGCTGCTCCTCTTTTTTCTGAAGTCATACATCTTTTTGGGAGGTCACTTGAGGATTCTATGCTAATGCAAGCTAAGTGGTTTCTTGGAGGCCCTGATGTTCTTTATGGACGAAAATCCATCAGACAGCGTCTTCATAATATTGCTGAGAGTAAAGGCCTATCAACTAAGGTGCAGTTTTGGAAGCCCTGGGGCTGGTGTTTTTCTAATCCCGATTTTATGACATGTAAGGGAGACAAGCGGAAGTTTGAAGGCAGCTCTCTTGAAGAAGGGGAGGTTGTTGAAGAAGGAACTGACTTAAAAAGACTGGGAAGGGGATCCGCTCAAGCGTTGGATGTTGAGGACTTTAATATCCGTCAGCAGTATATAACTGAGAGGGCTCTAATTGAATTAGTTCTCTCTTGCATTGATGAAAGCCCTGATGACTTGCGCAATACTTTTGCAAGTGAGATCATCAAGCAAATGAGTTATATTGAGCAGCAAATAAATGCAGTTACTCATGGGGCAAGCAAGCAGGGCGGGCCAGTTAATTCTGGAGTTGAGGGTATGGGGAATAAAAGCAATAACCGCAAAGGTACGAGAGGGGGTAGTCCTGGATTAGCTAGACGAACGACAGGGACTGCTGATATTGTGCCACCTTCCCCTACAGCATTGCGAGCTTCCATGTCTTTGCGTTTGCAATTCCTCCTGAGATTGCTGCCAATCCTCTGTACTGATGGGTAATTATGCATTTTGATTTTTGGGCTTCTCTTTTTGCTAATTATTAAGTTCCTTGTGTGCTATAGTTGGGTACTGGAAATAACTTTTTCCCCGTAGTTAAAAATTTCTGCCATATTCACCTTTCCAATTCTACTTTATTTTCTCACTTCTATCCATACACTAATGATGTGTGTTGCTGTCATCCTTCGGTTGATTCTATTGTGTTGCTTATGTAGTTTCATTTCTGCCGTATTTACCTTTCCAATTCTACTTTATTTTCTCACTTCTATCCATGCACTAATGATGTGTGTTGCTGTCCTCCTTCGGTTGATTCTATTGTGTTGCTTATGTAGTTTCATTTCCATATGTTGGACTTACCAGGGAGCCTTCAGTTCGTAACATGAGGCACAGGCTTGCCTCAGTAATACTCCGACTTCTTGGAAGTAGGGTTGTGCATGAGGATGTTGACCAGTCATTTTCTCCAACACTAAGTCTGGCCTTGAGGAGTGATGTAGAATTGTCAATGGAACCTTTTGCTGCAGCTGCTATAGATTTGTCTGGTGAAAATCTCTTTGATCACTTATTGTTAGTGCTGCATGGGTTGCTGAGCAGCTGCCCCCCAATTTGGCTGAAGTCAAAGAACTTTTCTGTGTTTGATCGGGAGGAGGCAGAGAGTTTGAAGGTTTGCTCTTTGTTACCTTAATTTTAATTTATTGCTTTATGGTTTTGATAGACCATGTGACTAAGAGGAAGTTTCAAGGGGAGCCTGTTGATTCCTCTGTTAATATAGTACCTGGAGGCAGCTGGGATTCATAACAGGCAAATTTATTTGAGTTGAAAATGTACCCTATAAGGACAAGTGGATGTGTAAAACTTTGATATAGTAAATTTGTTAAGACTTCGATATTCTTAATGTTTCGTGGTGCGGGAAACTTGTTCTTTTCCTTTGGAGAGGGAGAGAAATTTGCAATACATTTAAATAAGGAGAAGAAAAGCTGGAACTTGTTTTTTGACTTGCCACAGAATTAAACAACATAAATGGATGAAGAAACTTGACTTTTTGGGGATACACGGGTTTATCCTAAAAGGTTGTTTAGAGAGAGCAACTTGACAATTGGCTTCTCGTTACAATCAGAATAAGGTCATTTCAAATTCGATGCAACACTTGATAGCTGGAGACTGGGGGGCCTTTGTCTAATTTGGCAGCCTCTACCAGTATCTTTTTATGTGGGGTTTGAGGCTTGGTTTGTTGAAACATCATGGCAATTATGGGACAGATTGCTTCCTTAGGAGGTTTATTAACTCGTCAATTGTTAATGCAATTTGAATTACTCAGCCATTGTTGGTGTTATGCTCTTAAAGTAAGAAAATGGCAATTAAACTTGGTTCTTGAAGAACACTTTATTGTTTAGTGGTAAGGAAGGTGATACATGTAAAATATATAATAGAGTTTCCAACAAATTGAGAATCCCTGTAAAATTTACAATAGTAGTCCAAATTTTAAGCCTTTTTCAGTCCTTAATTTCTTTGCTAAAAAAAAAACTTACGCTTTTGTGTGGGTCTTTTTTAAATTTATTTATTACTCTCTCATCAAGAATCATTAAATTTTCAATGCACATCACTGTTAATTTATGCAGAACGATTTGGATTGCATGCACTTGCCTGACTCCATTCGATGGCGTATCCAATCTGCAATGCCTATTCTTTTCCCTTCCTCCAGGCGGCCCATTTCTTGCCAGCCTCCATCTGTCTCACCGGCTGCCATTGCCTGCCTTCAACCCAGCATCTTAGTATCTGGTTCGCATCCTGGAAATTCGAACTTGCCTCAGAGGAATCCAGTTTCTTTGGCACGAACTGCGACTACCGTAGCGGGGAAGTCCAAGCCATTGCCATTGCCATTGCAGCAGGATGCTGATGTGGAAATTGATCCATGGACACTTTTGGAGGAAGGAGCGAGATCTGGCCCTTCTTCAGCCAATACTGCTGGGATTGGTGGCGGTGACAATGCTAATCTAAAAGCATCCAGCTGGCTCAAAGGGGCTGTGAGGGTGAGGCGTACAGACCTCACGTATATTGGTGTTGTGGATGATGACAGCTGATTATAAGTTTATTCTTGATTTGCACCCCTCATTAATTGGTGTTTTGGGTGATGAGTTAATTCTTGATTTGCTTCCGATATGACCAGCCCGCCATGCAGATAGTTTAGTTTATTTTGTATGTGCGCCATTGGTATCAAGATTACCATTGGTGGTGGCATTCCCGTTATTGATGTCAACTGGTGCCGTTAGGAAAGATTTTTTTAAGACCCCTATCTGTTTTTGGATTTTGATGTTTATCAAGACAGAACAGGAGAGGGAGAAGGGGGGTGTCGGTTTATGAAAGAAACCATGTTCTACAGGCAACAACCCGTTCAACCAGCCACTGTGGCCTCATTGACTACTAACCCTTGTGCCGTCCCTGCTTGCTGGACCGTGCAGTTTGCAGGTTTGTTGTATATATGTAGAGATAGTTGTTGTTTCAATAGAGCTGAGTAAAATATCTGAAGAGTGAGCTTTTAGCTTGTTTTATGCTAATTAATATCTTGTTACAATTCTGCTAATTGAGTTGATTCATATATCTCAAGAACTATCAATAGTTGTTTAATGATCATGAAATTGTCTTGTTTCATCTCTATCTGACTTATCTGTATGGCTTCATTACGAATATATAAACATATATATATATATTATGTATGTGTGTGTGTATATATGAAGGCATCTGCATGGATTCTGGTATACTTCCTAAGATCTAACAATATTAATACTTGTTTTGGAATTTTGATTAGTTTGGGCATACAAAGGGATAAATATGAGGGACTTGGCAGTGTCCTGCCTTTAGGTTGTTCTACTCACCAAATTTTAGTATATTTTGTAGCTAGATGTATTTGGGAGCTTCAGACTATATTTCTCAACTGAATTAAATCCTTTATTTTAGTGGTATGTTAGTCTTTCAGATTATGGAGTAAATAAATTCGGAAACTGTTATTTACCGGTTCTTAAAGTTGTACTGAAATAATGTGGCAATAGTACTTTGTTATAAAAGCATCTTATTGTGTTTTTTCTTCTCTTTTGAAGTGACTTATGGAAGAGGCATATTATTTTCATATTATTTAGAGCATAAATTTGATTTAAAAAAACAAAATCGAATTGTACAGTGTTTTACCTAATAAATTATGGTGCGGAAGATAATGTATTGTTTGAGTGCTTAGAAAACAAAGGGACGAGCACCATTGTACTGGAACATTGTTATTTGTCAGTTTCAATGTCATCAATTAGAATTATTACTGCATTGAGCTTTCAATTTGATACACAATTTTCAGACGGGGGAAAATGGGACACTTTTTGGAGTTGGTGTGGAGGGTGCTAATGTAATGATATTTGTTTGTTTCTTGGGGAAAAGTTCTTCGGTCTGCTTGAGCATTTTACCATTGCCTTCTGCACAAGTTGCTTTAAATGCCTCTGTTTTGACTACACTGGTCCACATTTGTAAAATTAACATGATTCTATGTAGCTAGACAAGTACTAAAATTATATTCTATTGCTTACGCTTAAGAATTTTTCTGGAGTCTTGTTTCAGAAATCAAATCTCCGACTCTGGCTTAAAATTTTGAAACTGGATGATTCTTCTGAGATTTGCACGAACAGCCCATTTTAGGTTCTTGGAAATAGCCAGCTTCCTCTGTCTTAGAAGTTTCATTTGAGAAGATATTGGCTAGAAGTTTCATTTGAGAAGATATTGGCTTGAGATAGTGCAGGATCCATTTTAGGTTCTTGGAAATAGCTTGCTTCCTCTGTCTTAGAAATTTCAATAGAGATAGTGCAGGATCCATTTTAGGTTCTTGGAAATAGCTTGCTTCCTCTGTCTTAGAAATTTCATTAGAGAAGATAATGGCTTGAGATAGTGCAGCACCGGGAGAGTTGGATCTTTGTTTGGAAGTTTGAATTTAGTGCTGGTTCTTTGTGGATTTATCTACAAATAGCACATCATCAATCCAAGCAACGATGTTGAATGCCAAACCTTCCAGCACCCTTGAGTAGCTCTCTAGGGTTGCCTGCCCCACATCCTGCAAAACCCGGCACATCACTTCCCTTCTTATGTAATATATATATAGATATTAATGTTTCTAAGCAAAAAAGAAGAATGGTAAAGGGGTAATCAGCATTATTTGGCTTGATTTGATTCATGAACACAAATGCTTACCCTATTATATTGGATCTTGGATGTGTCCAAACTCGTCTGTGGAAGTTCAGGGTACCTTTGTTTCAAACAGCACAACAAGATCTCAGCTCTTTCTGCTAGCCTCTGTTTCATGTCTTGAATGTCAGACATGAAATCCTTCACCGTCTCCCACGAAGATTTCGAATGGCTGAAGCAAGCTTTATGCCTCCATATGTACATTGAAGCTTCAATTCTATCTGCAAGCTCGAGGGCTTCATGCTCAGAGCTTATATTCAGACCATCAAGCAAATGCTCTGGATAGAATTTCTCAGCATTATTCATGTGGCGGTAAATTGTCTCCCCCACAGTGGCTTTTCCACTCTGGAAAAAAAAAAAAAAATTAGTTACTCCAGCAAAATGTCTATTTTGGGATGTTTGAAAGGTCAAAGTGAAGTGCGTCCCTCTTCATTGGATCTGTTGGAATGGGTTTGAATGACTCGTTCTAATAGTTTTCGTATACTGTGTCAAAAATTTGAAGAAAGTTTGATAAAAGTTAAAAAGTGCAAACGGAAAATGAAAAAGATGAAAGTTTGTAAAAATTTGTAAAATTTTTAAACTTTTTGTGCACTTTGATCTCTTAAACACGCCCTTCTTAGTTACCATCCCTACCTAACTATCATGGTGGGTGGACTAACCTTGGGAAGCGAAGTAATGTAAGAATGGGGAATCTTCATATCAGCTAGGATGGTGCTATTGATGGTGAACGCAGCTTTGTGAATTTGATGAGCGCATTCGCCTTTTTGTTTCAATTGTTTTATCGATACCTCCAAGAGGCCGGTGGAGGGAGGAACACATGGAAGAGGCAACCACCATTTATCTCCTTTGCGTTGCTGTTGAGCCTGAAATTGAATAATCCTCCTGAAAGACCTCGAAGAACGCCCCATTGAATTTCTTGACATGCTCCCTTGCTGTACGTACCAAAACTCTGTCTCCTCAAAGCTCTCCAATATATTCTGTTTGGGGATGGAAATGGGACAAGTGAAATGAGGAATCTGATCCAATTATACCCAAATACAGAGGTCATTAAGGGTGGGTATGGACTATAAGTAAATTGAGCCGAGGGAGAGTTTTAAGACCCCTGTTGGGATCCAACCCCACTCAATTATAACTTCTTAATTCATTTTTGTATTGCTTTGGTTCATTTTTGTATTGATAATTTGTAAAACGAATAAAATATATTAATAGTTTTAGTTTTTATGTAAGTGTATAAATGAAAAAAACAATTCATTTATCTAAATGGGCAATTTATATTAGTCACGATCCGGAGGTTACTTGGCTACTTAGGATGGAGAAAGAGTTGTTCTTTCTCATATATGTTTTCTTGTCATACAGAATCTTGTTGTACAAGATAATGAAAATGATTGTTTTCAAGTTTTCTTGCTTATAAGAGAGCCAGAAGAACTGTTCACGTCAAAATCCAAGAAAAAAGGAAATTCAAAAATTAAAAAACAATTCTTTACCAACAAGTAAATTCTCCAACAATGCTTCCTAATAAATACCCCAACAGTTAGATTCCTCATATCAAAAGTGCTTTAAATATTTTACTTATCAATAATAAAGTTAATCTTTCAACAAGAGCACTACTCATAACAAGACAAAAATCTCATCAACTTTTTTTTTTTCAAAGTATTGTTAGATTTTTTCTTGTTTCAAGACGTCTGATATTTGTCCATATAAAGGTAAAGATGCTCTTGGTCATTTATCGGTACCCTTACTCCCTATCCAACAAAGAGAAAAACTGGCATCCTACACCAGGAAGAGAGAATAAACTCTATAAAAAGAGGAAAAATTCTCAGTATTAATTTGATTAAATTTAGTTCTATATAACAATCGATTTGATTCTAGGTTAAAATTTTTGAAATTAATAAATATCGGGTTGATTCTAGTTTAGTGTGAATCTAGTTAGCACACATCTCTGATCAATTCCGTTCGTGTATTGCAAAAAGTATTTTAACTATCACTATACTTTAATACTTACTTTTGATAGAAATTCTTGTTCCATGACAATACCCAAATTACTAAGAGAAATTATGTAACTTCTGGCAAAAAAAATTGTTATATCAGAATTTTCTTATAGGACTTAGAATTAGAACGATATGGTAGGAGTAACGCTTATGTAAGCGCATTTTAAATATATTTTAATTTTTAAGGTAATTGGACCACAAATCCGTTACAATCTAATCCTAGTAAAAAACAATTATCATAAAATGGCATTTACCCTTTTTAGATGACTAAGACTTGACTTACCATGAGCATGATGTCGAGCTTTCTCAGCGCAGGAAGATTGATGTGAATGTCTGTTCTTGGCATGCTTGTCATCACCTGCTGAGTTGGAATGATAATTCTTCAAAATTCTTTACAAATATGTGAGGAAATTTATTTTTATTTTTCCTAAAATTTTACCTCAAGGGTTGTTCCATCTGGTAAATTTTGTATTATGGGAATGAATTCAACAATGTAATCGCATACTGATAGAAGGCAATTCATTTCTCTCGTCCACATCAACTTCTTTTCAGGACGTAGAGGTTCTAATCTCGTATGATTACCAAACACAGAAGCTGCAGCATGTAAAATAAGATAAAGTTTAGGTCTATTTTTTTTTTGGTTTGAAATTTTTCTAAAACGATTTCTTTTTCAAGTTATTGGAAACAGGAAACCACAATGAGAGGGGGAGAGGAGGAATTTGGGGGAGTTTTAATTAAGAACATACCGTAGAGGTTGGTAATGGAATTAGAAATAGTAAGGGCTGTGCAAACACATTTCCCACTTCCGGACATGTCTTCTCCCAGCAAAAGCTTGGAAAGCCTCTCCTTCATCATCTCAATTTCTAGCAGTAATTTCTATTTTTTTAAGTACCAACTATAATCAATTGGTTCTTTGCTTTAAAAATCTACGCGAGAGAAATTAATTAAACATAGAGAGACTCACCTGATAAATCCACAGGCTGGTCCTGATCATCAGGCTTGTCATCAAACAGGTTCTTCTGCTGCCTAATTCTTCCAACTCTGCTGAGATTGATAGATTTTCTTGGCTGCCACCATGGGGAGGCTGTTTCAGAGCAGCTATTATTATTGCTGCTTTCATCTGTGGGGGGCTCTGGGAAGCCTGTTGAAATTTCCAAGCTTGTTCTACAGTCTGC
>QLOD02000013.1:42016580-42027580 GCA_003260245.2 Sideroxylon spinosum | reverse complement strand
GACATGCTTTGTGTTGAGAAACAGACAGTAAGCATATTTCTCAAACACAGTACAATGCAGGAGGAAAATAAGATTCAAGTATAGGTTGACTTGTGATCTCGCATAGAGAACCCCCCCCCCCCAAGGCGGGGATTTTACTGGGAGAGAATACGCTTGCTGGGTTATATCAAAGTACCAGATATTTATTCAGTGATCTGTTTTCTACACTGAAGTTATTGCTACTATTTTTTCTTGCTTTGTTCGTCCATTTTCTTTGATCTATAGTACTTTCACTTATAAGAAAGGACACGGTATTGATTTCCTATTAGTATCATTATGATCGGTCTGTGACAGATTTCATTTTAGAGGGTAGAATCAACAATTGCTAACTTCTACTTTGAAAAATCTAACATTAAAATGCAAAGATGAATTTACTATCACTCTGTAGCCGGTTTTTCCCTGTACCTTGGTCAAACAATTGGCTCCAAGCTTTGAGAAAGAGGGTTTTGGTTAGTTGACAACTACCTTAAAATTTGTACATCCTTGTCATGGACGTGAAGCTTTACCCTAGTAGAGTTGAGTGGCAAAAAGGAATTTTCAAAGCTGATTTCAAATTGTTGGTTCTAATGCTTTATTTAAATTGGGCATTTCGACTATATTTCCTCAAACAATGCACTTTCTTACATTTTTATGTTATTTTTTTTATATATATATGTAGCATTCCTTGACAACATTCAATCCTAAAAAATTTGATCAATTAGTGGTTCGACCTTCATGTCTCGGGTTCAATAAAAATTGAGTTGGGATTTTGTCTTTTCGACTTTTATAGGGTGCTAGATCTGCTGGTGGTGCATCTACTACAGCATTGACTTCAACATCTTCACATTTGCCAATACAACAGACCCCACCTGCTTCCTTGAGAGGAATAAGTTCTGGCCATAAGAGTTCAATGGAATACAATGCATGTCACATGAAAGGTGTTTTTGTGCCTACTTCATCCCCTTACGATGTATCCTCAACTGCTCGTTCCCAGACCTCAACTATGGTGGGAGATGGAGGGGCAGAAAATCCTCCTCTTATTGGAGGCTCCACTGACACTGTTGATAACAAGCAGGTATTAGATTCTTGATATCGCTGTGAGATTCATTTCATGTATGCTAATTTTTCTGTTATTTACAAATTTGATGTCTCTGTGACGTAATTAGACTTTGGACTGGTAATCTCTGTTACAACCCCCCCTTTTCTCTTTTGGCACTTTGGGAATGGTTGAAAATGAAGAGCTTTGGCAGTTGATCTTATCCCATTATTTTACCTTTATTCAGAGTTCGTCATTTTTTAGATGGTAGCAAGATCATGCAGTGAACTCTACATATCAAAATAGAAAAAGAAAGAAAGATCACACAATGAGCTCCAGCGATATTATACTTGCTTGTGATTTTTGAATTGTTTCCACTATGATTCTTCAACTAGTACTTTCTACTCCCGGCCTCTCTTGATTATGTTTCTAATAGGTATTACCTTTTGGACCTAAGATGCAAATAAACTTCTGTAGATGACCTATCCTTGTTGCATTGATACTTCCTGCGAACTCTGGTACAGTTGTCTGATATTTCTTATTGGATGAAGCTAAGATTTAATTGCGAGGAAATCACAACTAAACTTGCAAATACTTGGAAGTATCGGGCTTGAAGAATCGGATGCCCAAATGACCCCTGATTTTAGTATTTCATTTTCAACCATATAATTTAGCTTTTTTAATTGATAGCTCATAACATGTTATGACATACAAAATTGTTGATTCAGTACTTATATGGAACACACCGACAACTCACCATTGTCATCATTTTTATTTCTTTTCTTTTTCTCCAGAAAATTTCATATCTCCTGCATCAATGTTCATATTTCAAATTAATTCGTGAGGATTTGCCTGGATCAAACTAATTTATCATAAGGAACCATTGCCTTTGTTCTTGAGTTATATTTTCAACTTTTTAAGCTGGTTCTTATGTCGTGTATGTTTCTGAACCATTCTTTTAGGTTATTGACATGCCCCAAAAGTTACAGGAGCGTGATTATGCAGGCACACCTTACATTCCAGTTTATGTGATGCTACCAGTGAGTTCCCTAGTAATGTGTACATTCTGCCACCAATTTATTTAGATCTTCTTCATTATATTATTCATCTTTTTCTTTTTCTGACAATTCATTATATACTTTCTCTGTTGGGGGTCCATTGCCTGTCTAAGTTCTGCTCCATGGAGTAGTTAACTGTTTGGGCTTGCATTTGTCCTCATTGCTTCCTTTCCTTATTTCCTACGAATAGGGAGAGAGTTTCTAACACTATTATGCAAATGTATTTTTGGGACTGTTCTAATGGTGATCAAGACATTCATTTCAAGTAGTTCTGTGACTGTAATAGATGTCTCACTTGTGACTTGCAGTTGGGTATCATCAATATGAAGTGTGAACTCGTTGATCCCGATGGTCTAGTAAAGCAACTAAGAGTATTGAAGTCAATCAATATTGATGGTGTTATGGTTGACTGCTGGTGGGGTATAGTAGAAGCTCATGCTCCACAAGAGTACAACTGGAATGGCTACAAGAGACTGTTTCAGATTGCACGAGAGCTTAAGCTCAAGTTACAGGTCAGTTTTATGTATAAGATCTATTGCCACGCTTGTGCTAGAATAATGGTTTCTGCTTTTCTTTCTCACATTTTCATTTCACTATTTTTCCGAGAGAAAAACGTGCATGTGATTAATAATTACCGTATGTGATTTGTAATCTCAATGATGTGGAGAAAAGAGGTATTAAATGTCAAATGCGAAAATTTTCTATTCCTACTACATCATGGATAATTGGATAAATTCGGCATTGCTGTTTCAAGGGTTTGAGTCATTCCCTGTAGCGTAGTACCTGGACCACGTGGCTTTGGAAAATTAATATGTATATCTTGCCCAAGAAAATAAATAAATTTAAATGCTGGCTATTTACCTAGCTTAATCATTGTTGGCATACTTGGTTCTATATGTTAGAATATATCTTAGAAATTATTATTTTAATTGTTCTTAAAATTGTTATATTTTCTGGGAAAACAGGCATAGTTTGGCCTAAAGAATGCAGTTGAGGAACTGCCTTTTCACTCTATAGCTGCATTTACAACAACTTTCTTAAAATCTATGCAGAAACTGATCTAGGTTTTAACTAAAATTGGCTCAGGTTGTAATGTCCTTTCATGAATGTGGAGGCAACGTTGGTGATGATGTTTGCATACCATTGCCCCATTGGGTGGCAGAAATTGGTCGAAACAATCCAGACATATTTTTCACAGATCGAGGGGGAAGACGCAACCCAGAATGTCTCTCATGGGGAATTGACAAGGAACGTGTTTTAAGGGGGCGGACAGCTGTGGAAGTATTGCATTTGGCCTTTAATATATTTGTTTGTATACTTCCCAACATATGATGTTTCCAAATATGCATTGTTCTTTTGATAAATCATCATAAAAGTTTTCTTTGGACTGAAGACTTTTTTTACAGCTTTTATGACTATATTGTTGGGAGCTCTTGTCAGGATTTCTATTTACTGTTGTTACCAATCAACATAAACTTTTCTTTTAGATGGTTGCGGATGGAGGAAGGCAGTGTGTAGATTAAAAACTCTTTTTTGTCTATCTTACATGGTTGTTTATTGGGTGGGGTGGGGCATAACTTGAACCAGTTTTGGATTTTGTTGAAAATATGCAACTCTAGCAAGTGTTTAGAGGTGCAGGTAGTTTGTATAGTAACTTTTTTTAATATGGGTTGCATCTTTTATGCTTCTTATTTATGAATTGTTATTACTTGTAAAAAATAAAAATAAAATAAAATTTCTTTTAGGCTTGAAAACTGCTAAATGCCCCCCCCCCAATCAGACACGCCAATAAAAATAAAAAATAAAAAAATTCAGGTTTTCCCTCTTGGTGCCATGCAAATATTGATTTTGGTTCTGAGGTTTTACTATTTCTTGCTGCCAAAAACTGATGTAGGTTTACTTCGACTATATGAGAAGTTTCCGGGTTGAATTTGATGAGTTTTTTGAGGATGATATCATCACCATGATTGAAGTTGGACTGGGTCCATGCGGAGAGCTACGATACCCATCTAATCCTGTAAAGCATGGTTGGAGATATCCAGGTGTTGGTGAATTCCAGGTAATTGACTACATATTTTCATTTTTAATACATAATTATGTTATCTTCAATGTCTTTTCTCCCTAGTTTCTGTTTTCCTCTTCGAAGTTATAAACTGGAAAAAGGAAAAAAAAAAAAAAAAACTAATGAGAATTTTCTTGAAGTTGGAAACTGTGTTGCAGAATCTATCTCTATCTGAGGAAATAATACTTGAAATTTCTATTGTTGAAAGTGACGTTATAAAATAATCTTGTGAGCTATAAGATTTCTTTACACTTTGTTCATTTGGTCATCCAACATCTTGCAAACCTTCAGCAATATTATTTCTCACCTGAAACTTCTCGTCTCCCCGTCCTGTAAGCATCAAAAAAAAAATGTTTCTATTGCAGTGTTATGATCAGTATTTGTTAAAAAGCCTGAGGAAGGCAGCTGAAGCAAGGGGACACTCTTATTGGGCACGAGGACCAGATAATGCAGGTTCCTACAATTCACGGCCCCATGAAACCGGATTTTTTTGTGACGGAGGTGATTATGATGGCTATTATGGCAGGTTTTTCCTCAATTGGTACTCTCAGGTCCTGGTTGAGCATGGTGATCGGGTACTTTCTTTAGCAAAGTTAGCTTTTGAAGGCACTTGCATTGCTGCGAAAGTGAGTCAGCTTTAACTCTACTTTTTATCTTTCTGAAAGGAGAGATTATGATTCCTCATTAAGATAGCAACTAATTGAAGTTTTTTTTTTTTTCAAAACTTCCTTTTTAAAAAAAATGTAATGGGAACTAGATTATGTGGATTATGTGAATATTATTTTAGAGATATTTCCATTTATTCTCAAGCATGTTAAGTGGAGGGTTCCGTAGTATTCATCTGTAGAAGTTCATTTGACCTTTTCTTTCTTTTTCTCTCATAAGTTTTTTTTTAAGTAAATAATCATTTATCTATCTGCTCTTTCAAATTATCCTCGTTAAGTTCATATCATAAGTTTTATCCAGTAGCTCTTTCAAATGATGCACATTAATTTCTGTCAGGAGAATCAAAGATTGAATGAAAGGCTTAACACACTTACGGTTGTCTCAGCTCATTTTTACATTCATAGGATCGTGTACAAACTAGGAAACTATACAAAGAATCTCAATCTAATCTTCCATACTAGGAAATAGAATAAATCACGGACATATTCCAACAGGCTTCTTGACATGCGACCCTGCTTGCATGTGAAGAGGTCGATGGTACACCGATTATGAGAAGTGCACATTAGAGGCGTTAAGAAGTGAATGGGGGGGTCGTCCTCCCCAAACCTAGCATCTAACTCAAAACCAGTTGGCAAAGAGTGTAGAGGCACATTAGGATCTTAATATTAGTTTGGGAAGCACTCTCTAATGGTGTGGGATATATTCCAACAAGTTCTATGGTTATTTATACTGACCGGGATGATTTTGTTTACAAAATTTAGTGCCGCAGTTTATTTTTGTTTTTTCCACGAAATTTGTGTGTACACCCCCCCCCTTTGAAATTACATTATGTTTTCTGGGTTAAAATAGTAGACACCTGTTGAGTAAGTTTTTGCCCAGTGTCAGTTACTCCCCCCCCCCCCCCCCAAAAAAAAAAACAAAAAAAGGCATTTTATCGAACAATACACATGATAACCAATGTGTACTGTTCCTAAGGGATACAAATGTACCCTAATCAACCTACTTTATCATGAAACATTACTTTTCGTGACACCAAGATGTTATATATCTGATCCATTTCATTGCTTTTTTTTTTCCACGTTTCAGCGATTTCAGACTGGAGTTCACAAAAAAAAAAAAAACTCACCTAAGCATGTCTGATTTAGCTGTTCTAATTGTGCAATTGGAATTATGAATGAGAAAGAAAAATCAATGATGTAGGGAATGGAGAACCCCAAACAAGCATTAAAGAGAAAATGGAAAAATGGATTCAAACTTATCAGAAAATTGCACCAATCTATGCATGTTGCTTATGAGAAAAATGGAGGGAAAAAGAACGCATATTGGTATCTTCATACGAAGTAGTTCCACGTCAAATTTTCATTGTCAGTTTAAAAGACGGTGGAACCATTTTGAAAATGTGATGTTTGCATGCTGTGTTTCTGCTGATTTAGCTGATTTAATTGTGCAATTGGAAATGTGTATGAGAAAAAAATAATTAAAAAAAAAATATCAGAATAATGAAGGGAATGGAAAACCCAGAAAGGCATTAAAGGGAATGGGAAAAAAGGGATTTACATTCTCTTCACTTACCTTAGGAGATTGTTATAAAGTTTTTTATGTGCTAATTGTTATAGTTTGATGAGATTCTCTTGCCTATTTTAATTGTTGAGCAGCTGTCAGGTGTTCTTTGGTGGTACAAGACAGCCAGCCATGCTGCTGAATTAACTGCTGGATTTTACAACCCGTCTAATCGTGATGGCTATGCGGCAATTATGGCAATGTTAAAGAAGCATGGGGCTGCTGTAAATTTCACCAGTCCTGAATGGGGAATGTTAGACCAGAACGTAGACTTCTCTGAGGCACTGGCAGATCCTGAAGGCTTAGCCTGGCAAGTAAGAATTTAGTAGTAAAACCTCCAGATTAGCTCACTTGTTTGCTGCTTAATGAGTTTGTGATTTCTTTAAAAGGGCATGCTTTCTCCCCCAGGAACAGTGTGCGTATCCATATTATTTCTGCGGGTACCCTTGAGGTGGCCCACATGGCTTGATCAACAAGGTCCACGTGTTTGCGTTGTGAGACCACTTGACCCAAAAATCCAATTCTCGTGTATATAACATACATTATTTATTGTACATATATATTTAAAAATATATAATTATATAACACTATATATTGATTTGCCGAGCTCTGGCCCTTAGCGAGCCAAGACTAGCCGGGCAGAGTTCATGCTCTGCTCGTTAATTTAACAAGCCTAATTGTTTTGTTCAAACTTATGTCATTTATTAAATGAATGAGCCGAGCCGAGTATGTTTAACGACACAGTTCATTCGCAACCCCAACATTGCACAATTGTTATTGCCTGTTTTGGTTGAAGATTCAAACTTTGCTATTTGTATAAATTTTCGTTGTCAGGTGCTGAATGCTGCCTGGGATGTTAGTGTACCAGTTGCTAGCGAGAATGCTCTTCCATGCCACGACAGAGAAGGCTATAACAACATTTTGGAAAGAGCCAAGCCTTTGAATGATCCAGATGGGAGGCATTTTTGTGCATTTACCTACCTTAGACTCGGTGCAATTCTCATGGAAAGACAAAACTTGATGGAATTTGAACGACTTGTCAAGAGAATGCACGGTAAAACACTGGAAACCTTTTTCAGCCTTTATCTTTATGGATATTCTTCAGTGATCAGTTTTATTTGCAAGAAAACTAATTCCCGTGGTTCAGCAGTTAAAGGACTATCAGTTTAAAATTTAATGGTTCTAAGATCAGCTTTTGGTTCATTGAATTGCTTGCTTTGCTATAATCCATCATTACGGGCTCTAGATACATGTACAGCTGGGTTAGAATAGCGATTGATTCACTCTCTCATTATCATTGCAGGGGAAGCAGTTCTTGACATCCATTCATAGTTCGAAAGAATAAGGGAATTTTTGACCCATGTATCATCTCTCCCGTATCAGCAAAAGGATGGCGGGAACCATATTCTTGAATTAAGATCTGGATGTGCGCCTCTGTAAATGAAAGCAGGCTACCCGGATCCAAGTTTCTTAGTGTCTACTGCTAACTTAGACTAACATTTTGTCTTGCCAAATATCTGAATTCCTTTCCTAGCACAATCCATGGATTGGAGTTGAGGAGAAAAAGAGGATAAAGTTTCTCCTGGTTGTTATCTTGCTGACTGGCCAAGGGTGATAAAGAGTGGGAAAGTAACAATCAGCTGGATTTGGAAATTCAGTAGATATTTATAGGTTCTTTTTTTTTTTTGGGTTTTTTTTTTTTTTGGGGGGGGGGGGGGGGGGGGGGGTGTTTAGAAATTAAGGTTCTTGTTCAGGTCATTCAAGGAGGCATTTGATATCTGGTTAGCATGGCATGGCGCAGCAGATTAATTCTGGTGCCCTGGAACTGAAATTGGAACGGTGCCCTGTCACTGTTGTAGGCAATTACTTTGATTTTGAAAATCGCCTCTCTCATCATGTGATTTATTGCCTCCCAGTTTGGAATCAAGTTTGTTAGAATATCAAGCTTTTTTGCTTTATCTATTTGCTCACTTGTTCTCACCTTAAGGAGGGAATGAAAGCATAGGACTAACGCCATGTTTGGTATCATTGAAGAGTAGGAATGAGAGCAGAAAATTCAACAGAATTTTTATGTTGTGTATGTCATTCCAGTATTTAATCACAATTCTTTTAAGATGATGGAATTTCAAAAGAATAATAATAAGTTATTATTAAAATAAAATAAAATTTGCATACCAGACATAACGCAGTTAGGGATGGTTATTGACGTGAAGAACAGTTTTTAGCCTGATTCTAATGGGATTGAGCATGCAATTTATTATAAACTAGTTATAGGGTCCACATCATAAATAGGGTTTAAATTGTCTATAGATTTATCTAGTTACGATTTAGTTTAACAAAATTAACATATCATTAATGCTTTATAAATACTAATATTTGGGACAGTATTGAGTAAAGAATTTTTTTTTTTTTTTTTTTGTAGGTAAGATTTTTTGGGATTATAAGGAAATGAATTGCAATATCATAAGTAAAGAATTTTAAACCTGTCACGAGCGTAAATAAGGATTAAACCTATCCCAAATATGAGAATGGATATTTTATTATTATTATTATTATTATTATTATTATTATTATTATTAATGTAAAATTTAACAAAACCCGAGTGGTTCACTCTCCTCATATACGACTATCTCAGGTGACTTAAGTATAGGTTACAAATATAGTTTTGGAGTATTCAAGAGATTGAATGAGAAAAACGAATTGATGACTCTTCTTAAAGTCACTCCGATCATCACCTAAATGGACATGAAATATTTGATTTAGGTGAGCTTAAGGGGTCACTGATTTTTCACCTCATAAAAAGAAAATGGCAATAAAAAAGCAATCTAGATCAAAATGAACAAATTTACAATTATTCTAGGTGAAGCAAATGAACCAACTGGCCCCTTCGCCGGACTCATCAAGAATCAATCAATAGTCATATTTTGCAAAAAAAAAAAAAATGAAAAATGACTTTTGTGTTCTGCTAATTAATTAAAGCTTTCATGATTTCTTCAGAACCATCTGGCCTGATTCATCTACGTCAAAAAGGCGATCTACCAATTCATCCCAGCTTTCTTTCCTCCTCTCCGGTGACCTGAATGGCGATTCTCTCTGCAATCTTCTGGACCCTTCCTGCATTTCCTGGAACGTTCCATATGAAGAAGGTGAATAACCTAGAGGAACGTCCAGCGCAACAGCCCTCTGCAATGCCGCATTGTACTCCTCGCTATGCTCTCGGGCAAGAGTGGCCTGCCTCATCATCTTCTGCTGCGGTGGAATCTCCATAATCTTTTCTTTCTCCATCATTATCTGAATTGAAAAGGAAATAATGATTCAAAACCCACAAGGATAGAAATGTTTTAAAAAAACAAAAAAAAAAAACATGCTTCCAACTTTCCAAACAAGGCAGTCCATTTTGCTCACAATCCAGACAGAGTTGGAACCATTGGCGGCAAAAGTACAAATTCTAGGTGAGTCGAGGAAACAAGTAAAAAAAATAATTGAGGCAAAGGTATAATTTCTATGTAAATAGGAGCAAAAATATGAATTATAAGCGTAATTCTTTAAACAAGTGAGGGCAGTTGCCTCTACTGAGCCTCATATAGGGCCGTCCTTGAATCTAGAAGATAAAAATATAAAAAAAAAAAAAACACAGAAAATGATTAATCACTATGTTTTACTTTTTATCCGAGAAGGAAACCAAATAATACCAGAAAAACCAGAAGAAATAATAACGGTGAAGACAGGACAGGGAGGCAAGCATATTTGAGATATAAGAAGTCGTTGCCAGCCAAAATCAGGCAAAATTTTCACAACTAAGAAAACTGAAATCCAATGGTAGCCAAGAAGAATTTAAATAAGATTTGGAGAATGAGAGAAAGGAAGGGAAAGTTGAAGGGAGACGAGCTCCTCTCATGTGAGCAACTTTTTCGTCCTCTCAAATATGACTGAAATGAGGGCGGGAAGGAGGCTTCTCCCTTTTTTCAAGACCTGAATTTGCATACTCATCCCCCAAAAGTTGGTAAACGCTTTCTCAAGTGAGGGTATAATCTTAAAAGGAGATTAGAACATTGCTTGTTATTTTCCTTCCCTCCTACATTGACAAGGAGGGAAGCCACAATCAATTCCCAATGACACACTTCCCTTCTTTCTTTTCTTCAACAAAATATAGCATAATATTGTTTCTACAGGTGCATGCCCTAATGCGGAAGTTGAAAACTTACATCGAGAGCCCTTTGAGATTCTCTCTCAATCCAAATAATGGCATGGTCAGAAGTTACGTTGCAAGAAAGGACCAAGTGCTCAAACCTCCCATCTACAGGCACTGCTGTCCTCACAACTGGGGAGATTTTCCCTAACCTGCAAACAAAAGTTGAAAATTTAAGTCAGATGAGAAACTTATAGATCATCTTCACTAGTCAGCATCATGCCACTGTATTTTTTTTAACAACCTAGTATAGAGGTGCTGTTTTGCTTGACCATGCTCTCTAATTATCTGCAGCTCTGGAGTCCCATGTGGTTCCATTCACAAACTCTGTGCTGCTACATGTTCTGAAACCAGAATTGCCTTCTTCTATACTCCCTCCATCCCTATTTTTCCACCTTTCCATATTGGGAT
>QLOD02000013.1:41633137-41645595 GCA_003260245.2 Sideroxylon spinosum | reverse complement strand
GTTCCACGAAAAAACGAAAATAAAAAATTATTCACGTAGTGACAAAGCAATTATTGTTTCGGATAAAAGAAGCCGAGGCGGTCAACAATCAAGATACATCGTCTTCGTATTCCAGTCTTCTCCGATGAATCTCTCGTGCCGCTACTACTCGGTGGTGATGTACGAAAGAATGGGATTCCAATGCGTACTCGTCTTAGAGAGAGAGAGTCCAAGAACCCGCAGGACGCAACCAGCCAACGCGATTGCCACTGAATCAGTCGATCTTTGGGGCTCAAGAACCCAATGGCGGTGCTCAAACTCTTATAAACCCTCATATATATTTATATTCATAGACATGCATATATTTATAGGTTATTAACTGTGCTGTCGATTTATTGAACTCCCGTTGTCATTGTAGATCAAGAGATTAGAGAGAGAAACAAAGCAAATGGCAGAACAGACTGACGTTTAGAAGATCATCGAGACCTAGATCCAGTGCTTGTCATCATTGTTCATCCCAGATTGTCGATTGTCAATCATCGTTGATCTTCAAGTTCTTGTTCTTGGTTGTCAATTGTCAATAATCAATCATAGTTGTTCTCGAAGTTCTTGTCGGGACCTAGGCCCTGTGCTTGTCATTGCGACCTAGTTCTCTTTGTTGTCATCACCCTTCCAGTCTTCTTCAAGACGAAGTTCCAGTGTTCGCAACCCTCGTTATCGTCGTAGTCCTAGAATTCGTCGAGACAAAGCCACGAAGTTCCAAGTCAACGGTTTCCTATATCTTGAATGGAGATTCCTAATCAAACCTCGAAATAACTCCAATCCTAATCACTGAAGGATTAAAATATGACATTTGGTCCGAAATAAAAGACTATTACTAAACATAAAATACTTACAACAATCCTAAACTAGATTGGAATAAAACCCATTATGAGTTAATGCATGAATATGTCAAAATTCTCGAGAATTCTGTCAGGCTGTTCAAATGCAAGGATTAGCTTTCCAATGGAATTGTCCAGTAGGCAATTCATCCAATTGTAGCAGGCTAGCAGCTGGCATTTCGAATGCATCAAATAGCATTTGAACACATTTGTCCATAAAGCTTGAATTCTACTTGTTTCCTCTCCTCTGTTTAGCACGTAAATGCCTTTATTTGGAGGGCTTGAACTTCACCCGCTTCTTCTCCCTTCTCGCGTGTAATTGTTCCCTTGATGCTAAGAAGTCGTCCACTACTCCTCCTACACCAATTATATATATGAATGTAATGTCTACAAGGGAACTAATTCAATGATTGAAAATATAAAACATAACAAAAAATGAGAAAGAAGATTTTATGATTTGAAAGGTTTTACCTACTCAAATTTAGGTTTGTTTTAATCATATATTTAAAGAAAAAGAGAGAGATTAATTGCATATACCTTGTGGTGTGTCCGATATATGTTGGATATGGATGTGACACCCATTTTGAAGCATCAGTACTTCATAAGTTTCCATTGTTATACACCAGCAATACGTTTATTGTAAAAAAAAACATATGCTTTCTCCTTCAAGGGCACGCTCTGGCAGTTTTTCTCGGATATTATTTTATTAGTATCTAATAGACGTCTTGGTTTTAGCTGCTCATTTATTTCACACATATTCTTCCTTATTATCATTATACTTTGAATTTAGGAATTTTTTTATGTAGAGTGGAAACAACAATGGGCTTTACTTGATATATCGCTAACTGCTAGATATCGTTCTAACCGAACGTAACCTAGAATTTGGAGACTGAAATCCACTAGAGCAAGAGAATGAACTATTAAAGAATAAGTTTTATTAATTCAAAGGCGTTTTCCTAAAGTAGCTACAACGACAATTCATGATGAAAGCTTTTACCCTGAAAAGACTAGAATAGGAAATTCCAATATACCTGACAATTACCAAAAAGGGTAAAGAGGAGATATTCGCAAAATCTTGTACCTAGTTGATTCATAATCAATACTATTTGAAGGAAGTCGGTTATGGCTTTTATTCAAGTGGAAATAGCCGAAACAAAAATCATCAAAAACAGCATAAGAGCAAAATTGAAAGCCTAAACAATTGAATTTGGTGTAGTTTGGCTTGGGTCACGACCAAAATTCGTGAGTCTTGTTCTTCATGTATTTTCCTTTAGAATAAGTAGCTCACTTTAATGATTTGATGCCTCAAATGGAATTACCAAAATGCCCCCGGGTGGTTTAATTGGGCAGAATTGTGTCAAACCAGTCTAGACACTCAATGACAACTCGTTCTACATCATTTTTTGTCCAAAAATCTAAGGTTGATTTTTCCTCTAGCAACTTGGACTTCATTGTCATTTAGGAGCACATATCCTTATGAATGTAAACGGGTAGGGTACTTGCCTAATTAACAAATCCCATTACTGAACTTGTTTATTTTTTGCTTACCGTTACTATTCCAAACCTATCTCGTCCCAATCCCATCAAACCTGTGCCAAACCCACAAAACTCGATTAAGCACAATTGGTCATTAGTTACCCATTAAATACCCGATTTGAAATAAAAAATAAAAAATTTAGTAGATTGCAATTTGTTTGGATCCTCTTCCGTTAGTTGGCCCCTAACTCCATTAAAATATTTATTGTTGAGACAAATTTACCCTCAACTTAATTAATTAATTAAAAATAATCCTTTTGAAAATATTTTTGGTCACAATTTGTTTTTGGCGCAACCTTGACTGTTCACATTTGTGGCGCTGTCGTCGGCTTGCCCACCTTCATCTGCACCCTATTTGCTCTTTGGTGGTCAGTTTGTCACCCCTCATCCATTTAGCAACTGGCTGTGACTGTGAATGATGACCCAGACTTGCAACTGCCGCTTGACCATGTTCTTCCTTCCTTTCGATCGTTGCTCAAGCTTGTCCCCAACCCATTGCCATTGTCGTCATTGTCCTTTTTTGCAGAGGAAGACACCTGAAAAGGATTGAATGAGATGGGTCTTACCAATTCTTGAAAGTGTGTGGATTTGGGAAATGTTGATGCTCAACCAACATCAAGAAAACAAAAACTCATCTTTCCATGGAGTTGTATAGATTTGTAAATGTATAAAGCCATATGTATATGTACAGATTTGTATATCTTTGCCGATTTGTATATATTTGCCCATATGAAAGAGATGGGTTTGTATAAATTTGTACCTTCTGTTGTGTAGATTTGCTTAAGATTTGTTAGATTTATTTGAGATTTGTATAGACTTCAAATTTGCTTGAGATTTGTATAGATTTCAGATTTGCTTTCCTAGAAAACTCCAAATTTTCTCATCTGGGTTGGACGTTTCTCTCTCTTGTTCCATACAAAAACTCAGTTGGAATCCAATTGTTGCTATTTCTAATTCATCTTAGTGTTCGATATCTTGTTCTTGATGTTTGCAATTCATGTCTTAAATTCTCAGTGACTGGCGAGCAGCAAAACCAGTAACCAGCAATGGTGTCGGAACGAGATGGAAGAGGTGGAATTGGGTTTGCTTGAGATATACATCCATATATACAGTTACATATGTATGTATATATATGTATGATTTTTTTTTTGCAATACTTATTTATTTGATTTTCACGAGGGTAAAACAGGAAAATCAATTATAGTTTTGGTTGACTTGACATATTCTGTTAAAAATTAACAGTTTATTCGGCAAAAGGGAGTTAGAGTTAAACTAAATGTTAGGGTGGGTGTATGTGTAATTAGTCTAATGTTTAGGGGAGATGAGCGTTATTTACCCAAAGTAAACTACAAATAAAAAAAAAGGCTATATACTGTATTATATTATATTATATTATATTATATTAAACGGGTACTTAGCCGGTAACTTATAAGTTTAAATGGGTATCAGGCATCAGATACCGTATAGATAAATTTCAAACCAGTCCCAAACCTGCACAAGTATTAAATTTTAATCCAAACTCATCCCAAAAATGGGTTTTTAATGGATTCGGTTAGGTTTGGTACCGTCGTGTACCTGTCCAATGGACACATGGTTCAAAATATCGTCCGAGACGCCGAGATATCATCGGAGACGTATCGGAATCGATGGATGGTGCGATAAGATCTCAGCATGCGTCACGGAAATGCGTCAAGAATAGTCATCTCGCTTTGTCACGACTTAGACGAGCTGATATCTCGGCGATATACCTCGGTGAGAAATCAGCGAGACAAATAATTTCTTTACAATTTGTGTAAAAGATGGGGAAAAAAAAAAAAAAAGGTTAGCTCATTTGCATTTTATAAATAGTTATCTAATGTTTAGTAAGAAAGTTATTACATTTTTAGTCATATAATATATCTATTTTATTATTAAGAATTTTTCTAGATATTTTTTTATTTTTTAAAAATAATGCGTATCGCTTGATATCGCAACGCGACACCGCAACCGCATCAAAAATTCTCAAGCCGATATGATAGTCGCGACCGCGACTTTGAACCATGCATTGACATCCTTACAGCCGTTCTTTAATTTCTCATTGGTGTTTTGTCTCAAAATCTGGACCGAATTGGACGGTTCAATTTGCAAAATTGGATCACTTGAGAAAATGGTTTGAATTGACCCTAATTGCTACTTTAAGAAAGAGGGTTTATTTTTTTGAACTAACGGAACTACTGAGCTGGTCAATCCTTTTACGTGTCAGTATAACACCGTCTAGGTTAGCACAATATTTATTATATATAAGGACCGAGGAACATTTTTACGGCAAAATCTCTCTCTCTCTCTCTCTTCGATCTCTATTTTTCTTGCTTTCAGGTATGTTTTTCATCTTACCATTTCAAATCCTCTATTGTATGTGGGTACATCTAATCATGCGATATCTGATCTATGCTATTTATGCGATTGACGTCGTTTTTTGCAATCGATTTTCATTGTTCTAGATTTTTTTAACTTTTTTGCAATTAAAAGATTTGGTTTTGATTCTGAATTTTAGAAAATGGGTTTTTGGGTAACTTTGGGGTTCTTTAATGGGCTTTCTATGTCTATTATATATAAGGACCAGTGAACTTTTGTAGCGCATAGCCTCTTTCCCTTCGATCCCCAATTTCTTCTGTTTTCAGGTATGCTTTTCATCTTACTATTCCAAATCCTCTCTTGTATGCGCATACATCTAATCACGTGATATCTGATCTATACTATTTATGCAATCAATGTCGTTGTTTGCAATCGATTCTCATTGTTTTAGATTTTTTAAACATTTCTGCAATTAAAAGATTTGGTTTAGATTCTGAATTTTAGAAAATGGGTTTTTGGTTTCAATTCTTTTTGGGGTAACTTTTGGGTTCTTTAATGGGCTTTCTATGTCTATTATATATAAGGACAGGTGAATTTTTGTTGGGCGCAGCATCTTTCCCTTCGATCTCTAATTTTCCTGCTTTCAGGTATGTTTTTCATCTTACCATTCTAAATCATCTCTTGTATGTGTATATATCTAATCACGCAATATCTGATCTATGTTATTTATCCAATCGACGTCGTTATTTGCAAATGTTTAAATTCTCTTGTTATGTGTTTGTATGTGCGTATGCAAGATGCAATCGATTCTCATTGTTCTAGATTTTTTTAACATTTCTGCAATTAAAAGATTGGGCTTTGATTCTGAATTTAGAAAATGGGTCTCTAGTTTCAATTCTTTTTGAGGTAACTTTTGGGGTTCTTTAGTGGGCTTTCTATGTCTAACAGATTCTACATTTGGGAACTAGTTTTTGAATCAATATGTGAAGATTTTTCTATTGATTTTCTCAATCTTGCTCCTTGATGTGGTCTTAATTGATGGATCTGCATAGATATGATATAAACTGCATGCTGTCCATTTATTATTGCGAGTGAATGTAATGAATTAGTTACTTTGTAGTTCCTCGCCTTTGTACCATCCTAGCAACCACTTTTCACTTGTAGCAAGCAAAATTCATGCTGGGGTCAGCTGTATATCTTGTGTTGACTTGGTGAAGTGTTGTGAAATGGTTTGTTGTTTCGTAAGAAATATATATTAATTTTAATATATGTTTTTTTTGGTTCAACTGTATGCTTACATTTTAGGCTGTAATTATGACATCATATTTTGGTTATGGTTTCTGTTAATCCAAAGGTTGAATCCATTGACCCAGACCTTTTCCACTTTGCTTTATAGTTAGGATTTAAAAACATTGCTTTAGTGCTTTATTTATTTATTTTGTGAACTTTTGAATTCTAGATTTCCACATTTCATTTTCATCCTTTTTTCTCTTTTAATCTGTTTTTTGTTGAACTTATCTTTGAGTAGCTAAAACAAAGCAGAAAACTTCCATTAGGTTTGGTTTAATGGAATCCCCAAAATATTTGTTCCCTTGCCCTGGGGGTCTTAGACAAATAGACCCACTTTGTTTTAGTGCTTTTGAAGCCTAAGTATATTATTTTTAGTCTATGTAGAATTTACAGTCATTCTGCCTTTTTTTTTTTTTTTTTTTTTTTTTTTTTTTTAAACATTGGTTTTGGGTACAGAATTTTTCCTATAAATGGCTGATTGGCTTCCTGATGGCTGGAAAGCTAAGATCAAAACAGCTAAAGATGGCTCCAAAATTGAGGTAGTCTAACATCTTCTGTTTTCCGTTTTTTTACGTCGTTAAGCATACTGTAACTTATCTTTTTTTTCCTTCATATAGTTGGGGTAAGATCATTGTTTTGTGAATGTTTTTTTTGTTTGTGTTGAAATGTTATAATATTTAAAGAAAATTCAATAGTTTTGTGGCATAATTGAGGTTTGAATGCAATCATACTGAAATTTGAGATTGCTACTCTTTTAACCACTTTGGTCTCTAACTAATGCCAGCACTACTCCCCCTGTAGTCATTGTGGGGGTGCGGGTAATAACTTGATTTTTGATTTTTTTATTCTGCTGATGTTGGCCCCAAATTTTAGCTAATGAATAAACGAAATTTTATTAATAAGGGATTAAAGGAAATGCCAACCATGTATAACAAAAGAAACCTTTTCAAACGAAGTAATAATGTTATCAACAATGTTCAAAAAAGAGCAAGTGCAGTTCTGTATCCCCCATAACCCAAGTATAGATAAAAGCAAACTCTTCAATCTATGTACAGACATCTCAATGCCTTGGAAAGATCTACTATTTCTCTCTCTCTCCAAATAACCCAAAAAAATGCAAAAAAGGGCTAATTACCTAGCTTTTCTCCTTCTTACACTACTTACATCTCCACCAAGACATTACATCGTTGTGGAAGCACTAATTCACCCAAAACTAGACAAAATTAAATCCCACGACTCCTTTGACCACCTACAGTGAATGAAAATATGGCCGATTGATTTCACCTGCAATTCACACAAATAACATGTATTCGCAATAACATGCCCTCTCAACTGAAGATCGTCTAAGGTTAGGATTGTCCCATGAATCCCACACCATACAAAAAAAGCCACTAAAAGAGTCACCCAACTTATATTTTTTAGCCCAGGGGAATTGCAGCACTCTTCCTCCCACTAAGGCCTTAGAATAAGACTTCACTTCAAACACCAATTTCCTTGAAATTTCCCATGACTTGTACTCATCTACCCCCTTAAACTTTGTGTCCTGTAGTAATTTCAAGAAGTCGGTGAATCTTTCCACTTCCCAATCAAATAAATTCCTTCTCAAACTAACGTTCCACTCTATAGCTTGCCCTTGTACTTCCACCAAGCATGCAACTACTGAATTGTTTTCATCTCTTGTCAAATTATATATATTAATTAACAAGTCTCCCTTCTTCCTCCCGCCTAAATTTCCTAAAATTTATTCTAACCCTACCACCCACTTTCCATAACAAATGCTCCTTGAAACATCCTTCCCATAAACTTGTCCCTTGCACATTCACACCACTCATCGAACTCCACCCTTCCCAGTCAGTCCCATACTTTGTTGAGATGACCTTTCTCCAGAAGGTTTCACTTTCCTTAGCAAGTCTCGACAATAACTTGCCGGTCAATGCTTCATTTAAACTTATTGACAAAGTACTGTTAATTAAAAAACGCAATCTGATTTTAGGTGAAAAATTTGGGCAGAAAATCAATATGATAATATGTTCTCTTAAAATCCATTCTCAGAGTGCGTTTTAAAAATGCATTTTCAGATTGTGTCTATATCTTCTTTTCAATCTCATTTCACACTTCTCTCTATCTACCAATGGTCATGAATGAGGAAGAGAAGGACAAAAACTACTACCACCTCCCAGACCCAGCCATACAACAAAACACAGCAATCTGGTTTACAAAACTGTTGTGCTTCCAAGCAGCAGAGTTGACATGCTACTGTTTTATCATGACTCTCCCCTGTCCTCTTTCTTTTATCTGGTTTCTTAGGCAAAAGGTGGATTAAGCCTCTTGCTGAGGAAGATAGGGCTGGTAGTTGGGTGCTGTGTATGTATTCATGGTTATGATAATAGTGATGGGTTTGGCAACCATGTTTTGGGTGCCGGGTTGGTGCAGACTTGGGTGGAAGAGCCAGCGTTCTTAAGAGAGAGGGTGTGTTTTGATTGCTCTCTGCTTCGCCCACATACCATCTTTTCATTTCTAGGTTATCCAAATCACCATATAAATGCAATCTGAATTAAAAGCCGCAATTTATGAATGCATTTTTAAAAAATGATTTTTCAGATTACATTTTCTACCCAAATTTTTTTTCTTAAAACTCTCAATCTGCGATTGTACTTTTTTAGCAGTAATTTGCCAAAGTTTAAATTGACACTACTTTTGCTAATTTATGGAGCCAACATCAGCAGAACAAAGAAATCCTAATAACTTACTAACGAGCATATCAATTATAGAATTTCATTTTCTATGACATTTTTATTATTTTTTTCCATCCATCAACTACATTTCTAACTTGGATTCGTGAAATCTAATTCCAAAATGGCAAGGATTGAGTTCAACTCTTGAATTGATCTTCTAAAGATGGGATTCACAGACATCAAAGCTTGGAATTTATTTGTCTTTTTTCCTATATGTTTTAGCTTGATTGACTTAAATTCTTGACTTCTAACTGAGGAGCAAAAAATCAGTATGGGGTTTGATATTGAAGTATGAAATATTGAAAAGCACTTTTAGCCTTAGAAGTCAGAGTTCTTTTCATTTGCTTGGAGAGCATCCATTGACGTTTGTGCTATGTGCTTCTTTTTTTTGGTTCTTCTCCCAGTTGAAACCACTTAATATCAGAGCATATTGCATAACTTGGCCCAACTATGTGCTTTCAGAAGTTATGTTGTTACATGTTCAACAAGTGTACCCGGCATGTTATAATATAATCTACCATGCACCGGGCTCCATTATGCCCGGTGCTTCTTCTTGCTTTATTTGGCTGTAACCACAGAGCCTTCTAACTCCAGCAGAAACCTTCACCTCTGGAAATTCTCTGAACTTTTCACAGGCCATGGTTATGTATGGTACATTAAACCCAATGTTGTCTCTTCATGGGAGGGGGTTTAGTTGTGAAGTTTTGTGCCAAGTTCTCCCGGGTGGATGGAGGTTTACTGCTCTGTAGATCCAAAAGAGGTATAGAAACTATAGAATGCCAGCTTTGGAGTTCTATGAACCCATTATTGAAGTGATTTTGGTTGAAATATCTTGAGTTAATGCTCAAACAGTAGGTGCTTCCCCTTAATCGCCATCTTCCTGCCTTGTTGGAGGGTGCATGTAATATTGAGAGACTGTCGGTATGCATTTTTTGTGCCGCTACTAATTGATGACAAAAATGCTAGAATTTCAGGGAGGGAGCAACATCTTGCATCAGCCAATGCAAAAGGAAGTTATTATTAGTCAATGGCTCAAGATGTGGCAAAAGTACAAGAGTCAGTGTGCCACATGCCAAGGGCCCAAGAGTGCCCAGGTTTAGATGAATTTAATTTTGTGAACGATTCAAGTTATTGGTGCCATCCCTACTTTTGATCATTTTAATTGAAGGGATCTTTGCCAATTTGCAGCGATGCTGCTCCTATTAAGGAGTAATTATGTCCTGGAACCAATTATTTCATCATGGTTTCAATGGCAGGCTTCCAACATGCCTTGTTGCACCCAAAAGCCTAACCATTAGTAGAAGCAGACCACTAAACCAGAGCATAGAGGAGGTGATAAGCTGTGTTGTCACTTGGTCTACCTTAATTTATTGGCTGATAATGAAGTCAGATTATCTGCATATGTTATTCATTACACTATGGTAGATTTTAGCAGCCTCAAGATTCCATGGCTGTTTATACTTACACTACTGATTACAGTAGTCCCATGAACCTAGCATCTGGAGGGGCACATTTGAATCCTTACCATGATGGAGCCATATTCTGAACAGGTTGAACCATGCCTTTCCATGGAGTGGCTGCCCATGTTTTCTATTTTGATTCTTGAATACATCATAAGATCACTCTCTCATAACGGTATTTCGTTTGTGAACCATTTCATGTAGCAATAACTTGCGAATTGGCACTTATTGTATTCTTTAGAAGTCAACCCTTCACTGCTCATATTTGCGAATTGGCTGAGGCTACCAGTGATCATAGTTACTTAATTCGCTAACCCCCATCCGACCCCGAACCAGCTTGCGCAATCCTAAATGGGGTGCTTTCGTGATCCAAATCACAAATATTGACGATCCACTTTCATGAGAGAAGAATGAGTACCCGAGATGAGAAAGAAACAAGTTTTGACTTGAAATTGTTGTTGTTGCCTCACAGTTGCCTTACATGGGAGTTGGTCCAAAAAAGTACCCTACAACTTCCTTTGATATTTAGGTCAAGATTTGGTTCAACTATACAACTTCCTTCTTTTCATTTTTTTAAGTTAGAATAATTAATTTGTGTTTTTTTGTTTTAACTAAAAAAGACTCTACGAATTTCCTTTACTTTTTCAAATTAAAATAAAAGATTCTACAACTTCATTCCTTTCATTTTTTCAAGTGAGGATAATTAGTTTGCGTTTTTTTGTTCCAACCAAAAAGGACTTTACGAGTTTCCTTTGCCTTTTCAAACCAAAAAGGGCTTTACTGTTAAACACTCTATACATATTTTATAATACACACAATGCATATTGCATATCCTATTACATATTGAACCAAATAAAAATTTAAAGCGAATAGCGATTCAAAATATCGTTTCAGCTAAGTATACCCCACTATACCTCGTACAGGCCAAGGTATCGTGCCGCAAATCCCTATCTTGACAACGTACTAGATCGACCTGCGAACTTGGTAACTATGCCAGTGATATTGTTGAAGATTCTTAGTTGAATGCTTATAACTTTCCAAACCTAAAGGCGAATAGCTCACATTGGAACTCTAGAGGCATTGAATGTCTAAAAGAAAAGCAGTGGATGTTTCTCATTGGCCCCTTATCTACTTCCCTAGTTGTTTTTCTGGTTAAAATTGTTGTTCCCTCTATGCAATGGTATTACGAACTGAAACTCATCATGTTGCTAGGCCCAAAGAGTTGGTAGTATTAAAGCAAAGTAGAACTTAAATTACGTTGTAAACAAATTAAAGTAAAATATGTTGTGAATACGTCACTTTAGACAAATAAAGAGTATTGAAAGAAGGGGATCTCTTGTTGATGGTGTTAAGAAGTCCAACAACATATACGAAGAGGGGCCTCAATATTAAAACTTAGGTGTTAAAGTGAGGGAAACCCATATCTTATACGTAACTTCTCTCATAAGCCGATGCGGGACAACTTCTGATCACCCCCTCACAATGGCCCGCATGGACATAAGCACATCATGGATTTGTATCGGGCTTAGTTGAAAACCTACTCTGATATCATGTCGAGAAGCCCAACAACACATAAGAGGAGGGGTCTTAACCTTAAAATCCAAGTGTTAAAGTGAGGGAAATTTATATTTTAGATGGGAGAAATAATCTTTTTCATGATAGATGTAAGACAACTTTTGATAGAAGGCTGCATCCCATGTGATGAAGGGAAGAGCGCATCGAAGTTTGCTATAAAATGGCAGTAAACATGCCAATGAGTTGGTAGCATGCCAATTTTGACATCTTTGACATATTTTCTTTGAGAGATATAAAAGATTTGTTTGATGGCTCATTGGTTCCAAATTTCAATTCCAAAAATATGTCATCCAACTTTTGAAATTGTGAAACTTGCTTCACTAAGTGCTTGTTTAAATTTCATAATTCTACAAGTTGGTAATTGCTTTTATTAATTATGTTGCTCCCTTCCCTAATAGCTTCATTTTTTTGGATGAAATGGTGCCTTATAGTTCAACGTGGTATTAGGGTAAGCAAAAATCATGAGTTCAAATCTCATTGCCAACTCAAAAAAGTTTGTAGTCACACATTTTTGGCGTAAGAGTAAGTTTGGTCACAAGTAAGGGGGTGTGTCGAACTTTTAGATGAGATGATGGTTAACAGATCAACATTGTTAAATTATGAGAAACATGATCTTGTGTTCTATAACCATCCTTGAACTTTTCTTCGCATATCATTTTGCATTTGAC
>QLOD02000013.1:41589597-41602268 GCA_003260245.2 Sideroxylon spinosum | reverse complement strand
GCGAAATAGGATAAAACGGACGAACCCGGTTACCCGACCATTCAAAGGTTTCCTTAGCAAACACGCTGCTTTACAGTTTGAACAGGTCCCCTCTACCTGCATACGGTTCCGTTCGGACTCTGTTTGGGTGAAGTTAATCTCTTTCTGCTTCCCGCGAATTTGCCCCGACCCCTCCCTTTCACTCCCTAAAACACCCTCTCTCTTTCTAAAGTGCAAATCCATGGCCATGCTATCCTTCCTCTCCTTCTCTCTGTAAATGCTCTCGGTTTCTCCCATTGATCAAGTTCTTTTGATCATCCCATACGTTGCCTTTTCTTCACTGCCACTTGCGTTTTTTTTTTCCTAGCCGTTGCAGACTTTCCAAAGCCTTCATAATATAGAGGTATCTCACAAACCCTGTATATATTTTATCAAATCTATTTGTTTTTGTTATTCTGCTTTGGTTATTGCCTTTTTGAACTCTCTGTGCTTGACTGTTTAATGATGAACTGATTCATTTTAAAATTTTAGTCTCTTAAAGTGGATTTATTGTAAGGATTTGAACTAGGGTTTGTTTGTTGAGCGAAAGTGTCCACTTTAAATAACCAAACTTTGTAAGGAATGACACTAGCACTCACACTCTCACACAAATTTTACACTTCGTCTCTCACACTACACTATCTTGGGAGCCTTCTCACTCTTGCTACAAATAAAACCAAAGTTGACCTATTTGTATTGGTCGATAGATTGGTGGTAAAACAATCTAAATATATCCATAGGACTTGAAGCTCTTAGAAAAATATCTATGGAAAATTCTAACTAATTCAATAAGCTTGCTTAAGAAACCGACTTATAAGAAAATTATAAAAACTTCTAGAAATATGGGGGTATATAGATAATTCTGCAAAATTGGGAATGATTTGTTGCATTGTTCATTGTATTCCTACCTTTGTCAATAATATGTTGAATTTTGAATAATGATGTCTTTTCTTATTTAGATCTTTTTTATTTTTCTTGCAGAAATAAATTTATTGGCTAAATTAGAGAGATAGTTATGGAGGATGTTAAGGGGTCTGATACTGAAACAGAAAAAGATAGTGCAACTTCTTCAAGCTCTCCTTCATCTGATGGTAATAGGGATAGTGCTAACCGCAATCCAGCCTCCCTTAAAGGGTTTGTGTTTTCTGCTTCTGAGTCCTCTCCTATTTTTGTGTTTGGCTACCAAAAAAATTAGGGAAAAGAACCTATAGCTTAAGTTCATGTTGTTTGCTCTTTGGTTGGTCAAAGAGAATAGAGCATTGGAAAACCTTTATTCCTTGTTTACGTATGCAAAATTGGCCTCTCAACTAAAATCAGCAAGTTTGTGCATTGTGATGGTCATTGGTTTACTGGTTTCCGAATAAAATTAATATTTAAATAAGAAAATTTTGTTTTATTTTCTTTTCTAGCTTTAATATGTAATTACGAGATATCTTATAGGAGAGTTGGTATGTTGAAGTACTTAATAAGAAAAAAAGGTTGATAAAATTGACCCAAAAAGTGAAGATTATTGATTTTTTAAATATGCTTGCTTTATGATGTTAAATTTTTGTTGTGTGCATTAGTGGACATTAGACAGTCATTGTGATAATGTTGCATGTTACAATATTTACAGGAGGATGACAGGTCCAGCAAGACGTTCCTCAAAGGGAGGCTGGACAGAGGAAGAGGTCAGTTGTTTCTCGTTGCTCTATTGGTTCCTAGGCCTTGTTATATATATACACTCATGAACAGAGAATTAGTTTATATTGGAATGCATTAAGGATTAAATGAATCAATTTTTCATCATATTCAGTTGGAGATGGAGTTAGTTGAATATTGCTTTAGTTTTCTTTGTAGATAGTTCAACTCTACTTTTGTGGATAATATATTTATTTTGTCCATCTTTTCTCATGGAAAGATCATATTAGAAAGAAAAAGCTAAAAGATATGCTTTTAACATATTACACGGTTTATATCATTTGAGTCTATATAGCCTATGAGTGTATCTATTTTTTTCTCTCTCATTTACAGGACAAAATTTTGGCCCTTGCAGTCCAAAAGTTCAATGGAAGAAGCTGGAAAAAGATTGGTGAGTATGAAGCTATTTTACTTGTCTTCAGACTTGTGCTCGTGGAAAAATCAATGCAGCTTTTTTAGAGAATAGTCATGTTGTTGGTTATAGAACTAGAACTAGCTGTTATTCAACAAAACCGGGTTGATGTAGGAAAAATCACCGGAACATCATGTTACTGTGTGTATTTGTTTTGAATGCGTAGATTATCCCTAAATGGGTGGTCTTTCTTGTTCTAGAAAAATAAATAAAAGACATTGCCCAGTTTTAACACCAATTATTACAAGGTTGTTCTGGTTCTAGCCCAATTTTTGAAGAAAATTTACTGTAAAATTTTGGATAAATTATGTTGCTCTCTCTCTGTGTGTGCGCGCATGTGTGTCTGTGTCTGTGTCTGTGTCTGTGCTCAAGATAATTGACCTTGATGAATTAACAACCACGTCTTCTACAGCTGAATGCCTTCCTGACCGAACAGATGTTCAGTGCCTTCACCGTTGGCAGAAAGTTCTTAATCCAAATCTTGTTAAAGGACCTTGGACCAAGAAGGTGCAAATCAATTCTTATTGATTCTGTCTTCTGAGGAGAATATTTATTTTATTTAGTTTATGATTGTTGTGTCCTCCTTGTTTGGTATTTACCAGGAAGATGAAATTATGATTGAGTTGGTTGGGAGACAAGGGAACAGGAAGTGGTCTGAAATAGCAAAATATCTACCAGGCCGCATAGGCAAGCAATGTCGAGAAAGGTGCATAGCAAGGGCTCATGCATTTATTTAATCCCCAAGATTCAACTTTAGGGCTGTTAGAACTGTAGATAAATTCCTCCTTTGGTGTTATGAAGCCACTGGTTTAGCTCTAGTTGATAGCATGTTGGATATACATTCCTTCTATTGAGAAAATTAACTGTCTCTTGTGCAGGTGGCACAATCATCTGAATCCAGAGATAAATAAAAATCCATGGACCAAAGAGGAGGAATTGGCTCTTTTTAAGGCTCACAGTATACATGGGAACAAGTGGGCTGAAATAGCAAAGTTTCTGCATGGAAGGTATCACTAAAAAGATTAGGTATTACATATACATGAGATCTAACCGAGTGGTAGCTATTACTGGCCTGTCATATTTTCGTCTTCTGTAACATGATGGTTGTTTAAAATTGTGTTTCTCAGATGGGCTGTAATTTGACATGGTGTTTTGGAAGTTGCTGAAGGTTTTCAGGGAAGATTGTCATTGTAGGAGTCATGCTAGGTCCCATCTCCTTGCACAGCACAAGTTTTTGAAAATACATTTTTTTTTTTGCCCTAAACTCGTTTAGGGCTCTATGTATTTAATTGTGCACAAAGTTCACACGTTGGTAGAATCGAACTTGTCTAATTTAAAGGTAAACTAAAGAATTATATCCTAAACAAGCGTATTATATTTGAAGTGGGTATCACATTTATACGTTGATCGAATGCATTGTTTCCTTCTATCAGATATGAAGAATTTATGTAATGTTTGTTTCTCTAACAGGACAGATAACTCAATAAAAAATCACTGGAACTGCTCGATGAAGAGGAAGCTGCATTTATATTCAATATCTGGTACTGTTTCAAGTAATCCTGAGTTCACTTTCTTTGGTCAGGAAACAGAGGAGGGAAGTGAAAAATTTGATGCTGTAAAAGAACAACTTGGCACAACATTCTCTGTCGAGCAGAAGGTGCACTCGGAAAGCAGCATGAACAATTCTCAGATATCGGATCTTGAAAATGCTGAAAAAAGGGGGAACCATTTACAATCTTCCGAGCAAGGACATTGTTGTTGTACTGGTGAAAAATGGCTAGGTTTGACCAACAATCTCATTACCTCAAAAAGCCAGCTCCGAACAATTGCTAGCCAGCCAAATGCAGCATGCCAAACTTCTCATAGTTACCATGTCTTGAGAGGTTATAGCCATTACCCTGGAGACCTCTCCAGTCCCTCACCTCTGAGACCTCCTGGATTTTTGTCACCCTCTTCAATTTCTCCTTTGGATGTGACAGGTCAAGATTCTAAACCTAGTTTCCAAATTAGCAACTCTCATTCATCCAGACCAACTTCTGGAGATGACAGAAGTAGTGATCCCAAGACACCTTCAAATTTAGTGTATCAAAATTTTGGTGGGTTATGCTACGAGCCACTTCAAAATGAGGATCTTAACATTCTTCTGTCAACTGGTGAATTTCCTTGTACAGATAGCTATATTCGACTGCGGCAGCCTCCAGTCTCTTTCAAGACCCCAAACAGCCACACAAGAGGTGAATCTAATGCTTACTGCAGCCCAGAATTGGCATTGAGGAGAGCAGCTATGAGTTATAAAAACGTGCCATCAATTATAAGAAAACGAGGCCTTCGAACTTCCAGCCAGGTCAGCAATACTAGTTGCAGTGATTCCGAACCAGAAAGAAATAATATGGCTCTTCCCATAGGAAAACAGCTTTTCCTTTCTCCTCCCTCCAATGGTCAGAAGCTTGGGAACTCTGGTGTGATCAAATCCATAGGAAAACGCTTGGAACTTGATTTTGATAATGTGTGCAATACTGCCAATAATGAACTGAATAGATCGGCTGAAGATGATGCTTCCGGTGTGAGTCATGACTCTGGTGTCTAGGTTGAGCTTGATCAGAAGGTTTAGTCAATAACTTCCCATGTTGCTTCAACCTGCAGTAAATTGACCCCCACTTGAATTTTGTAAGTGTCACCAGCCTTGTTTTCTTTCTTTTTTTTTTTTTTAATTGTCTCTGTCTCTCTCTCTCTCTCTCTCTCACAACTTGCATACAGATACATATCAGAAATACCTCCGGTCATTTGCACATCCTCGTTACCTTGAGAACAGGAGTGGAATCGAGTTGAGCCTAGTCAAAATTAGCTTTAACATATTCGAACTCGATTTAAATTATTTATATTAGATTCAGACTCGAACTCAACTGAATAAAAAAGAATTTAAGCTCAAGTTATGTTTGTAAATAGATTAATTAAACCAAAATAACGTCTTTTTAATCTAAAATATAATAAATAAAATATTATAAAAATATTAATTGGCTTGTGAATTTTCAAGTTGAGTTTTTCTAGACTCGAGTTCAAACTCGATTTCAAACGAGTCACAAATCGAGTTTGATTCGAGTTTGTTTTACTCAATCTCAAACAACTCAAAAAATACTTGATTCGTTTCCATCTTTACTGAATCATTACTATATCGAGTTGTTATTTAATATTATTTTAATTTAATATTAGTAAAATAAATAATTTTAGTAATAAAATTATTATCTTATTAATTGATTTCAATTTTAATAAATAATTATCTAACGGGTTCATATTCTTAGACTCTTTCTTTCTTTCTTTTTTTGCCCCATCAAATTGTGAATGAATGTACCTTTTTTTTTTTTTTTTTTATTTGCAGGTAAATTGTTTCTTTTGAGAGGATGATACAATCTGCATAAATGGTAGGATCATCAGGACTTCCACAACGGAGGAGGTCTAGTCTAGGAATATATAAAGTTATAAACCATTATTGATTTTATATGATTTTGGGTATAAATAATTCGTAATAATAAAAAATAACGTACTGATATATATATATATATATATATATATATATTTGGATGATTTAGGGTGTCCGGGCCAACTTGATCATACCTCAATTAATATATTCTCATTTCTTTTGTTCATATATTCTTCTAAAATAGTTGAATTAAGGCTTTTTTTTTTTTTTAGCCGAATATTGAGCGAGAATTGACTGAAAAGTTCATAACTTTATATATATATATATATATATATCACTTCTTGGCATCTTGCTTTATTTTCTGTAATTTTTTTGTTTCATATGAGTTTTTTTTTATGAAAATTCGATGTTTTCTTTATTTTTGATAATTTTATTTGTTTATGATAATTTGATTTTATATGAGCCGGAATTGACTGAAAATGTTTTTAATCTATGATTTTATAATTTTTAAAAATTTTAAAAATATTAATTATTTTTTTGGAAAACTAAAAATAAATTTATCGAACAAGTTTTTGGGTTCAACTTTCAAAAAAAAAAATGGAAACGAAAATTAATAATTAAAAGTTTTGTTAAACATGACCTTATAGGTTTATTGTTTCAAACCATAAATTTCTATAAATACACGTTCTCTTATATTTTTTTATTAAATTTGCATTTTTCATTGTTATATAATTTGTAAATAAATCAAATTAGTATGATAGTATATTGTTTAAATTTAATTTAAAAACCTATTGAATTTTAAAATATATTTAAATTTTGGCTAGTTTACCTTTCAAGTTAATGTCAAATAAATTTATATATATGGCTCGAATAATTTAATTTTTATATATGTATATATAACTCCAACGGACTGATTTCAAAGCCAAGTAAAAAAGGGCAAAAAAAAAGTTCTAAATCGTGCTTAACTTAACTTGATTGCAGAATAAAATTTGTGTTATAATTTGGCTTAATAATGAAATAATTTGGGATTTATGTGTCGTTAAAATATTAAAAATGATATAATAAAAAAAAGGAAAAATAATAATAATTTTTCTTCCATTCATTTGCAAATTTAGAAGAGAAAATATTGTTACTTTTTCTATTTATTTGTAAGTTAAAAAAAATAAATATATGAAGTGTGTCTTATTTTACTATTTTTTTATTTTTTTATTATCATTAAAAAATTATTATTTTTTATTTTCCTATTCTTTATTTAATGACCAAATTTGGTATTATTAAAATTTTATTAATAAATTTTTCTTTTCTTTCCATTTTGTTTAATTTTTTTATTTTTTTTAAGATAACTAACATTCATATGATGGGGATGGAGAACCTACGCCTCGAACCTAGGTCGAGAACAGGCGGATTTCGATACTCTATCACTTAAGTTACATGTCACGCTCGATCTTGTTCAATGTCAGACGATTAAAAGAGAGTTAGTATTTTAAAATTTTATTTATTTATTTTTTCTGCACATTAAGGGTGCATTTAGAACAACAAAAAAACAGTGAAAATGTGGTTCGAATCATTTTTTAGCGTTTGATACGTCTAACCCGAACCACAAAATTTGGAGATGAATAGTGCCGAATCTGTTTTGACGATTTTTTTGCTCGTCGGAATGGCTAGTGTGAAGATTTTGCAAAGACATGGCTAAATTTGTCGGAACGGTTTTGAATCCGTCAGAACAGTTTTCGACAGTGAAAATTCATCGAAACGGTTTGAAAATCCGTCGGGACGGTATGCAAAAACTAAAAAAAAATAGGTAAAGTGGCCATTCCGTCAGGACGGTTTAGAACATTCCGTCGGAACGGTTTCCAAAAACTTAAAAAAATAGGCTAAGTGGATGTCATTTTATAGTGCACGATCTCGTGATGACATCTCTAAAAAAAATTTCCCATTCGATTAACGGAATTGTAATAATGTTATTTTTTTTATACATATGTCACTTTTTTTTTTGAATTTAAGAGGGAAAGAAAATGTAAAAATGTAACAGAGAATTTCAGAGGTTTTCGTAAAAAAAAAATGATATTCCAAACGCTACCTAAAACTCAAAGATAAAAGAACAAATCTTATATGTTTCTTTTTTTTATTTTATCCCTCTCAAAAGATACGTAAGTTTTAACAAACCAAAGTCAAGTATTCAACCCACCTTAAAAATTCCCTTGAAATCTTTCTTTTATGGTTAATTAAATTAAAAAACAAAAAAAAAAAATTTACTGAACAAATATTTCTCATTGTTCAACTAAAGCTGTTTTGAGAGTCTGTAATTGACCGAGACCAAAAGGATGGGAATGGAGGAGAAGCCCTCTGGGTGTGGTGGTGGTTCCGCCGACGCCGTCACCATCTCCAATTACAAGGACGTGAGTTCAGAATCAATTAGGAATGTGGCTTCTTTCTTCAAAGCCGTCGGAGTATCCGCCGCCGTCCCTCCAGAGTTGGATTCCAACTCCAAGGACTTCTTCTCCCGTTTCATTCGTGGCCTCCTCAAGGTCCAACACATCGAGCGCCGCCACGTCTCTTGCATCCTCTCCGTCAAACTCCCCGCTATGGTACTGTCCCCCCCAAAACCCTTCCTTTCCATCTCCCGCTGCTAATCGTATTTGTTTTTTTCTCTCTCTGAAATTCTGTTTGGTTTGTAGGAAAGTGTGGGAAACGATTGTGAGTCGAAATTCTTGAATCGACACCGATTTGATTTGTAGGAAAACTGGAGGGTAAAAGAATATGGCAAAAGATTGAATATTTTTATGCCTTGTGTTGTATTTGTTTTTGTTTGGTTGCGGAGAAAATCCATACGTAAATAGACAGAACCAGAAATGTCAGATGAGGACATAATGCTCATGGCTTAACAGTAGTTAACAACTTACGAAAAGAAGGGAAAAAATAGCTATAATGGATTTTTGACTGAAGGGCCAATATCTGTATTTAAATTTTTTTTTTTTTTTTATAGTACAAAATATATGAGGTAATAATTTGGTAACTGGAGACTGGTCTCCCACTGTCCCTTTCTATTGCCTTGACTACTTCCGGCCCCTTCATGCACTTGTAAACTGTATTGGCACTGATTTATGTGGACTACAAGACAATGCTTTTCTGTAAGAGAACTTGGCTTAATTGAGCTGTAAAAAATGCATTTTTTAAATAAAAATAAGAAATGAGAACAGCAGGATACATTGCATTTGTTATCACTATCCTATGTTCCTGCTCCTTTCTTGGAAACCAAATAGAGGGTTTGATGTCTAATTAATGGGTTGTGTAGAATGTTTATGGAGGATTGCATGGAGGAGCTGTTGCTTCTGTGGCGGAGGTGGTGTCAATTGCTTGTGCTAGAACTGTTGTTGGCAAAGATAAGGAGTTCTTTCTTGGAGAATTGAGCGTGTCGTATCTCTCTTCGGCTCTCTGTGATGTAAGTCCTTTGATTTTACATTTTTTAGTCCTGTGTTCTAAGTTTGGTGCATAAAATTTAAGGATGTGTTCATTAGATATCTGGTCTTGGCATCCTGTGAATTTGGGATTGTTGAATTCCAACATTGGTGTCACTGAACCAAATTGGATTCATATGGCTGTTAATGGTCCCCTTTTAATTCATTTTAGTGTGATAATTGCTGTTATTTAGAGACTACATCGACATTATCATTTAGGATAATAACATTTTGGGTTTAAAAAGTTGAAGTTACTGATTTCTATTATTATTTTCTTAAGCTAATGGCTTTATATAAACACTTGTGATTTTTCTTGTTATCAAGTGTTGACTTGGCTCAATTGTTGGGGAATTAGTCCCAGCTGGGTGAGGCACTTCTCAGTAAGGGAGTCATAGGCATCTTATAACAGTATAACCTTGAGTGACCCAAGGGAAGAGAACCTTGCACGTAGCCCTAGTCTCGAGGGCCTATCATAAGGTACCTACATTAAATAAATGGGGAGGAAGAAGAACACACACACACACACACATAGATGATGTACTCATCTACAGATGCAAGAACATAAAATAACTAATTCAGTTTGATTTAATTTTATCCACACATGGATTATAATGTCAAATTCACAAAGGTCCTCCCAAGCCACTGGCATTTGTCTTGGATGCAACTGTGTATAGCTATACTGACCCAAATTATAATGTTTTGAGTTATTTACTTTGGATGACTTAGATGAATCTACGATTATGATCCATGTTTGCACAAAATTATGGAATTTATATCATTATTTTCATTTGGTTTCCTCTCAGCTGCTTTTTATTTGAACTGGGATAGTTTTACATTCACAGGCAGAAGTGATAGTTGATGCATCTGTTGTAAGAAGCGGAAGAAATTTGACAGTCATTGCCGTTGAGTTCAAAGTCAAGGAGTCTGGCCATTTGGCTTACACTGCTTGTGCTACCTTCTACAACATGCCCGTTTCAAGTCTCTGAAGTTTTTATTGCAGAGCACACTAAAGATGAACATCCAGCCAGGTGTACAATATTTTTCCGTCACAAATTCCCGGGAATGTTATTGTTATTTTCTTTTAAACCATGTTTTGTTATCCTCGTGGTTTAGGAAAATCTTCATGTAATAAGAATATAATTCCTTTTCTGCATGTGGACTCAATGAAAGAGTTTTGTTTGAAGCCTATCTTATGATTATGAGTTCCTTCACAGCTTGTTAAGCTCACTGCATGTCAGCAACAGAGCTAGATCGTGTCTGATTTATTCTATCTCCGCCATCCCCAATATTCTGGCTTACCCCATTTTAAGGCCACGAAAGTTGAATTTAATTTCATTTCATAACTTAAATTTTTGAATTTTTTTATTGTTTAAAATCCAATCCAAAATAATAAAATACAATAAGAATTCATTATTTTTCGAAGTCATTTAAATAAATGAATAAATTTATCTTCATATATTATATTTTTTATATTTTTCATTTTATATGAACATAATCAAATATGATATTTCTCTTAAATCAAATCTTTATTTTAAAATTAAATCAAAACAATTCTTAAATTAAAACCTGTATTCCAAACATAAAATTTTATTTATTAAATCAAATTTTTTATTTTAAATTCAAATCAATGCTAAAAGAAGAATATTTTCAAATAATGCGTTAGATCTATTTATTTTTATTTTAATTATCAGCTTGTTTTCTCTAATTTCATAAATCAAAATAGAAATTTTTGAAGCATAAAAACCGTTAAAACATGATATTGAATAACTCAATAGCCGTTGGCCACAACTGCTCACTAGAGATTGGGAACAACCTAATGATAACAAACCCAACCCAAATATTCGCAACAGTAGGAAACTATTACTTAGTGATGCACAAAGGCGACAAATGTCACTGCTTCACTCGATGATATTGCTTGCATTAAAATACATTAATTTTGTACATAAAGGTCATTGACAAACAACATGGAAGCTCAATCTATTGCTCTTCCATAAACGTTGATAGCCAGCCAAAGGAGAAGAAAACTGTGTTCAGAGACAATTCAACGCTGGATTTCTGAAGACGGGCTATCTCACTAGTTTGCTAAGAATGTGCTTGCAGTTCTAGGTCCAACACTGCATTGGTGGCCTACAGAATGCGCCTTTGCCTCCCTACTATGCAACATCATGTATGGTTTTACGGAGCCCAACCATAAAATCTTGCAGGTTTTGCGTTAGGAACTTCGAATGGATCATGAAGACGAGCCCTGTTGAAGAACACATGGGAGAGTAAAATTTTAGAATTTCAACCTGAAATTTCAGTGCCTTTTGAGACGCCTTGAAATTTATGACCCTTAATAGAAGACTTTCAACTGAAACTGAAAGTTGGGTATGGACTATTTGCTCTTAATGCTAGTTAAACTTGAAAATAAACCAGAAGTCAAACTTGCTCCCTACATATTCCATCGGAAAATGTTTTCCAACGGGGGAATGCAAGTTTTTTTCGTTGGTTTTCCCAGAAATACTTCAAACTTGAATGTACATTGATATTTTTCCTTATTTATTTATATATATATATATATATAGGTGAGAGTTTTGTACAGGGCTGCCCATTTTATTATTATTATTATATATATATATTTTTTAGTGAGAGCAGTTCTGGATCTACATCCCATCAGGTACAAATATTGTCACCCCCATTACAACTAGGATTATCGCAATTCAACACAATAAGGATACGTTTAGAGTGAAAAAAAGTTACTAAAATTTGATAACAGTTGTGGTTTCGTAATTTGTGCAGTTGATTAAAAAATGAATAATTTTTAGAGATTTTAAGTATTTTACAGTGAATATCAGAGCTTCAAACAGAGCCTCATTACTTAATTGTACCGAACTTCTGACCTTCACCAAACAGTTGATCAGATTTATGGTATGGAACAAGAGCTAACTCAGAAAATTCAAGAAAATGTGTTGAGAAAATTTCAAAGCCATATACTTTGTCAGTCCACATATATAACCAGTATTGGGGATTATGCAGAATCTAATCTGGAAAGAAAGATATACTTACCAACTTCTTTTTCAAACCTCATGAAAATACAGCGTCAACGAATGCATCGGCATCAAAGGGTTGAAGGTCTTCTAAACCTTCCCCTACACCCACAAACTTCACAGGGATTCCTAGCTCATCAACTACACTAACCTGAAAGCAAAAATCACAGAAGCATAGTTCATCAAAATCAATTATATGTACGAATGTATTATTAGCATCGAAGAACCTGCAAAACGACTGAATTAATTCAATGCTAAGAAGACTTTTGCAAGGTTTACCACACAGCCACCTCTAGCAGAACCATCAAGCTTTGTTAAAATCAAACCAGTTATTCCAACCACCTGCCAATGGGGTTTCAGTCAAACAAGGAGCAAGCAGCTTTTGTACACTGAAAGTACATCAACATAAACTACACCAGAATTAACATTTGGTTATGGTCGTATGCATTACCAAGTGATTTCATTTAAGTGAATTGTATGAACTTTTTACAGCCATAGTTTTGATTTTCAGTTTTATTTTTTAAAAAAGATCTTTTGCACATAGAATGATAGAATGCAGTATAACCAGGCTGAATCACATGTTACATTATGATCTTTTTGCACCCATAGTTTTAATTATTATTATTATTATTATTATTATTATTATTATTATTATTATT
>QLOD02000013.1:41496634-41508770 GCA_003260245.2 Sideroxylon spinosum | reverse complement strand
AGCGTCCTCGCACGGGGTGTACTCGAAGTACGTCGGGTCACAAGGCGGGAAGTGTTTGACACGCGCCGTCGAGGATGCTAATTTAAGGAAGTCCTCGGCGGCGTGGTGGGACGTGAAGTCAAGGGGTTCGGGGAGGGGGGTTGTGGCGCTGGGTCCGGCGGCGTTTCTTTTGATTGGGTTGCATGGGAGGATGGAGAGGTGGGACGAGCCGGCGCCGCCGCGTCGCCAATTTCCGATGAGATAGAAGATGCAACAGAAGACGGTGGTGGCTACCATGTAGTAGAGGCTGACTTTCTTTGGGTTGAAAGTAGCATAACGTCGCAGGTTCGAGATAGTTCCCATTTGAGAAAGAGAGAGATCTTTAATTGATGTGTTTTGGTTGATGAGTTGGTTTGGTTGCAATTTGGCCGTCCGTCTTAGAATTCCATGTTTGGAGAGAGAGAGAGAGAGAGAGACAAGAATGTCAAGGTGACGAGTGAACTTTCTTGTGCAGCAATGGTTGCGGAAAGGATTTTATAGAGGTTTGATTGGGTATAGAGTAGGGTGGTTCAACCAATTGAATTTTGATCGGATGGGGTAATTGTAAATTAGCCTGTGGTATTTTGGGTTTGATTGGAAAAAAAAATTGATCAAAAAAATATAATAACACTATAAAGATTTGATATAAAAAGAATGCGTAATAAAATTTAATCGAAAGAAAATATAAAAAATTAACAAAAATTGATGAATTTTAGTTGATTTTGTCCAATCAAACACTCCTAAAAATCGATCCTTTGTTAATAAGTTGGGAAAACAATTTTAGAGGTTGTTGAATAACACGAAAATTTATTAATTTTACATAAAAATTTACCCAGCAAAAAAAAAAAATTTACACATAATTTTGACACATTACTTTAGTTGAATAATGAGTATTTGATAAAAAAAAATTATAAAAGTTAGATAAAATTAGAAAAATTGGTAAAAAGTTAGACAAAATTAAAGAATATTAATAAAAATTGATTTTATGTTTAATGAAGAAAATTAGTAAAAGTTATTTTTTTTTTATGAAAATTGGTAAGTCAAACACAGCCTTAATTAATTAGACAGAACTTAATTGTTGATTTTCTTTTAAAACGTGTGATAGAATATAATGTTAAAAATTAAAGAGAAATGTTACTAGAGTTTTTTTTTGTTAATTTTCTATTTTAATAACGTTTTGTCTACTTTATCCCGTTCAATAAAAAGTTAACATTTAATTTTTAAAGACAGAGAACTAATATCCCATTTGAATGGGTAACAATATAAGGGGGTAATATTTACCTTTTTTTAATTATATACTATTATACTTATATTTATAATGGGTAAATTAATAAATTAAATAATGAAATTTAATCTTATATTCTTAGACATTAGTTAGGTTTATAGTTGTAATTGGTAAATTAGTAAATAAAATGATTAATTTCAATCTTATATTTTGAAACATTAATTAGTGTCATAAACTAATATAAGATTTAAGGTTTTGAAGGTAGAACACAGCAGAATAAAGTGACGCTGTTATAGAAACTCTAAAAAGTCATAAGCCATGTTTATCAAAGGAACTCACGAGAAAATGATATGAAGAGCTGAACAAAAAGGTTGCTGGTTAGTGCTGAAACCCTGTGAAAAGTTCTCTGATTAGCACGGGAACGCAGGTAATGGTTTGTCGGTTTTCTAAACTATGTTCAAAATAACTGTATAAAAATGTTTTAGAAATTATGAGGTCAATGTTTCTCAACAACACTTCATTTTCTTCGTGCATTGATGATTCAAAAGATTTCAGGTTTGAATCTTTGCTTAATTGGGGTGGCTTCAGTTAATTTTCAAAAATTTGAAGATTGTGTCTTTCACTTGATTTGATGCATCAATGATTAGAACCCAAAAAAAATTAACAATATAGACTTTTGAGTTTGACACCATTAAAAAATTGAATCTTTGAAACAAATATTGTATTATGGTAAAAAATTCGAGATTTGTTTTTTAATTTAAATTTTTTGACGTTAAAAATCTTGTGCTGCTTTACTTCTTTTTGTTATTATTTGATTGCAATTGATTGCATGATTGTTTGAAATATTTAGTACGTTGTGTGGTTCTTTTTACATATTATATGCATTTTAAGAATAAAATGAATAGCATAATTGATCCCTCTTAGAGAAAAAATAAATAAATTCATAGTGCTCGAAAAATAATTACCTTTATGATAAGCTCTAATTTAAGTATGCATTAAATACTTAAGAGAGATAAAAATTGAACCAATTGTTCTTTTTAGGTTAGTTTGGTTCGAGTTTCACTTGAAATCAATTTGATTTTGTATTTAAAAATTGTCAACTTGATTATTTCAGTTCAATTTTCTCGTCAATATATTTCTGAATCCAATTCAACTCAACTTTAAGCTTAATTAATTTTGTACATAAGAACACTAACATATTAGAACTTGACCTGATCAAAATTGTGTTAGATCATTCAGTTTTATATTATGATCCATTAGATTTTAGGTCAAAAAAAAAATTAGACCAAATAGAAATTGGATCAATTGTGAATTCGAACTGAATCAATTCATATTTGCTTATGTGCACTATTCATTGTGAGAAAAATTAGAATGTGAGAAGTTAAAAATTAATCATTAAAAGTCTTATCATTACTAGAAAAATGTCCTTTAACTACTAAATTTTTTTTATCACAGCAAATTATCTAATTTAAATAATAGAATTGACCACTATCTAATGAGAGCCGTAACCAAATAAGTAGTCATATATTTAATAGTAGCAACTGATATTTATACATACCGTAACTAATAATATATTTTGTCGTAATCTATACATGGTTACAATTATGGTCGTAATTAAATAATCTTTTGCTGCTGAACAGATATTACTCTGATAAGCAGTAATTAGGCTATAACCAATATTATTTGACTACAACTCTTTAATTTTTGGTTATCATTTTGGACCGTAGCTAAATGACCATTTTCTAGCAACGTATGTTTTGTGATTGTATAAGTCAGATAATATAAAACTTCTTCAAAAAATTAAAAACCAATTTACGATTATTCAACTGGAAATTTGCATAGTTGTTTTATTAAATAACTGTTCGAGCACACCTAAGGGAAATGCTTTTGCAAAAAATGTTGTCATTACAAAGGAAAGAATATGTCACAAAAGTTTTATCCTTTAAACCCATCAACTTGAATGGGATGTGACAAAAACTAGTCCATCGGATTGGGGTTCTGTCATACTTTGATATATATATATATATATATATAGACGAGTGGTTTATTCAATATTTGTTTATTAAAGTGCATAAAGTTTTATTATTTATTTATTTTTATTTTTACTTTTTATTTTTGGGGGTTGGGGGGGCGGGTGGGGGCTATGTTGGGGGTGGTTTGGCCACATGGTATTAGGCAGTGCGGGTGGGTGGGTCCAATGTATCTGGATAGGGCAGTAAACGATATCAGTGCATGTTTTCAAGGTGGTTAGCCACTAAAAATAGTTGAGATTTGACTTTAAGCTTAATGCTGGTGTTGGGAACCAATTGCTCGAATTTAGAATTTATAGTCTCATTATATGATACTAAATTTTAATAATAAATTCGATCGAATGTCATTACTCATTTAGTGATATCCAATATTCCACTTATTAGTAAAATATGAGTATTAAATAATAGAAAAATGCTACTAACTTTTAACTATCTAAATATGTAACTTTCAGGAGCTATTTTGCTACTCATCAACTACTCAAACTTACTAAAAGTTATAAAAAAATTTGTACTTTTTTCTAAACAAATTTTATCACATATCACTTTTATACCAAATCTTTATACTTTTATTGTACTTTTTGATCAATTTTTTTCGAATCAAACACTTCTTAATGTATTGTACATAAATGGCGACTGAGATTAAATAATTATATTGTATGACACTGGTTTAAGAATTATACTAAAAACATGTACATTTTTTGTATAATTTTTATACAACTTTAATACTTTCTTTCCCCTTCTTTGCTTTTCTTTTCTCTTTATTTTTTTTTTTTGTCTTAGTTTTATCATGTAATAATGTGTTATTATATCCAGAATAGGCCTCATTATTGTTATTCTATAAAAATGAGCCTTTTCATTTTGTGAAAAAAATGTTATACGAAATAGCTAGGTATTCCATATCGGTATGTTCAAATGTGTGTGGGGTTTATATCCCTTCCCAACAGTTCACATTTGACATGTTTTGTTGGATTTGGATCTTGTTCAAAAAGTGGAATTTGGAATTAAAATTAATGAGAATAAAATTACACTTGTAAATAAAGATAAGGTAAAAATTCAATGGGAACAAAAGGCTCATGATGCCATCTCTATATTAACATCTTATATAATTATATATATATATATAAGCATAATATTACTTAAAACTAAAATTTAAGATGGTAGGCAATAAACTTACCAACCCTGAGACCACAAAAAATGCCACGTGCAACTAGTGCCCCATCCAAGCATGTGGCGCTTGAGATGGTCAAATGAGTGAAAAATCCTTAATGGAGTATTTGGAGGTATAAATTTTATTAGTTTTTGATATTTTTTTATCGAAAGTTATTAGTTATAATTTTTGGTGTGTTTGGTGAAGTAAGTAGTAATTTTTAGTAACTTTTTATAATTTTTAGATGTTTAATAAAATTTTAGACAACTTTTGATAAATTTTAATAATTTTTACTAATTTTTAAAAATTTTTGAGTTTAGAAGTTATTATAATAGAGCAGAAAAATAGTAAAAGTTGGTGATTTATCAAACACTGAAAAATCAAAAGTTGGTAGTTTTTTACTAAAAAATTTGCTACCAAACACCCCATAAGTCAATATTTTTTAACAGATTTAAGACTACTGTGGGGATGCAAAGGTAGTCTGGGGGGAGGATCCATTCCTATCTAGGTTGAGTTTTGGGATTGTTTTTAGTTCTCTACTAATTAACTGATAAAAAAAAATTATTTATTTGGTGTTTGAAAAAAAAATGATAGTTTTTTAGTAATTAATTTTTTAACTTTTTATTAATTTGACATTTTTATCCCCCAAAATTTAAATGAGATTTAAAACATAAAAAGATAAATTCAATCATTTTGAAAAAAAAAATAACTAGTAGTTAGTAATAGGTTGCTCAACTACTAGAGCTTTTTTTTTTCTTTTTTTCTTTTTTTGCCTTCAACGCAGCAACCTTAGTAATTTAATTTTTGGTGGGGATCTAGATGGAACCTATTTTCCGATCACCATTTAATAATTTTTACTAGTTATGTATTTTTAAATTAAATAGTAACCTATATTAATTATGAAATATCTATTAATATGTAAATAAGTATGCAAATGAGTTTAAAACGAAATAGAGTGTAGTATATCAATCCTCGTATCTATATGGAGATTATTAAATAAAAAAAAACTTTTTGTCACAAAATAAATAAATAAATATAGATATATATAATAAAATAGAGATAAAATTAAAAAGAGTAAAAAAAAAAATTTATTTTGATAAGGTATTTAACATAATTTGGGATATCTTAGTAATTTTGCTAAACATGTAAAAATGTAAGTTTTATAATTATGATTAGATTTGTCGAAGTAAAAAAAGTTATGAAAAAGGTAAAAACAAGAGATGGTTCAGATAATATTCTGATTGAATATTTTAAGCGTTTAGGAGATGGTGACACAATTTGGTTGACTAAATTATAACAAAGATCTTTAATACCACTTACCAAAAAATAAAAAATAAAAAATCTTTAATACCAATAAGATACTTAACGAATTAAGGTGGCATTTGATAAAAAAAATATTGAGAGAAGGTTATTTAATATAATTTGATTATGATCAATGATTACCTAGAAATACTACTACGTAAAAATGAGTTGAACAAAATAGAAAGCACCATAGATAGGATAAAATGTAGATTTAAAATTATATATCTTACAATTGTAAGAAAATATCTAATATCATATAAACTTATAAAAAGTAAAACTCATTACGAAAAATGAATGAAGTAAGAAAATTCGTATAACTGATTTTAATTAACTTAAAATTAGGGATGGATGTTTTAGATTTAACTCTCTAGAGTCACCCAAATTTTTAGTACTGAAATTCATTTATTACGCCTGAGCTCAATACGAAATATTAAAAAATTATATATTTTATGTATTTATATATTATTTATTTATAATTTCTCATTAAAAAATTAAGTTTTTTACATTAAAATTTCTAAAGAAATAAATTTTGACTAAAAATATAGTTTAAATATTAAAAAAAAATGAGTTTACACATGCTGACTCAAGAATTAAACTTAAACCTAATGGGCAAAAAATCATTCTTAGCTCGATCTTAGCCCAGCTCAACTCTCCGATTGCTTGTCCATATTTAGGACTAAAGTTTTGTTAAGTTGATTTGAATTATTATTAACATCATTATGAGTTTTTTTAAGTAAAATATAATTTTTTTAAAACAAAATGTTTAATTAATAAATTTTGATTTTTTTAAATGAAGAATTTTTATTTTAATAATTTAAAATTTTTGAAATCTCAAGTATATAAAATTTTTTTACTCTAAGTGCAACTAGGGTGAAATTTTCAGATTTTGTGTTGAAATTTTCAAATTTTGATTTTGTGTTGAAATTTTCAAATTTTGTTTTTGTGTTTGAAAATTTAAAATAATGTTTTTATGATTGAAATTTCAATTTATTAAAAAATGAAAATTTTAATCCAAAATTTCATTTTTTTAAAATCCCCCCTAAATCTTTTATTTGTTTATTCAATTTCCTCATACTAATTAATTCTCTCCGTGTCTTCTACCTTATTTATACTATTGCAAATATATATATATATATATATTTCTTAGAAATTAATTTTACATAAAGTGAGATGGAATGATGTTTAATTAAGTTTAAATATTTGTAAATGGTGACACACACTATCATATGATTGAGTTTATGGTTGCAAGTTGCTATTAATAAATTTTCAGATTCTTTTGATTTGAAATAAGTCGGTTCAATTAACAAGTGGAGCCCACTAAAGGGCCTCCGATTATTTCATAGTTTTTGTGATCACATCCTAATTACATCAATTAACATCCTTTCGTATCAATTAACATTCCTAACCGTATCAAACGGCACGACATCGTGATAGCGATACTGCTCTGTCTAATTTGCGTTTGCGTGGGAGAATCGTGAAAGGGCATTTGAAGTTTTGAAAGAGTATCAAAAAATAAAATAAAAATTTAAAAGTTAGTATTAATATGATGTAAAAATGATAAGTAATAAAATTTAATTGAAAGAATTTAAAAATATTCGAAATATTTTGATTTTTTTTGAAAAAAATTTGATACTCCAAAGGTTTTCAATTGACTATATATATATTTTGTTTGTGTATTGAATAAGGTCTTCCTTATTAACGTTTCAATAATTCAATGGTACAGTAATTAAAAATAAATTTATTTTATTAATAGCCATAAAATTTAAAACACACGAGGTCCCCAACCCAAATTTTAGAGACTAACTCAATTTCACGATTTCAAATAAAAAAAAATTGTTTAAAAAAATAATTTTCCAGAACAAGGTAAGTCATAATCAATGGCAGGCTGGATAGAAGTTTGATGGTGCAATTGTTTCTATTGCTTAGAAAAATTGTCCTAAGATCTTATTGTTGTTACTTCCGTTTTTTAGAATTTTGCCTTTGCTTTATTATTTTTATCATTTTGCCCTATTGTTTTTACTTTTACTTTTATTCACCTGAAAAAATATAATTTTGATATTCACTTATTATAAAATTCTGAATTTATCCCGGGTGGCAATACAAATGTTGTGAAATTTGAAATAAATTTTTAATAATTAAATTTAAGTCATACAAATAATAGTCACTAAAATATTGACTTGTTCAAATGAACCAAGTCAAGCTGGGCCTCAGTTTGTTTGTTCGGAAAATTGTGTCCAAGTCTACACTCTATAAATTTTCTAAGTCATACTCAAAAAATTGTATTGCTTTTAAGTCATAATTGTGTAGAAAGATTTGTTTTTAAGTCACACATTTAAGTGGGTCCCACGAATTTGTTTTAAATTATTTTCTAATATACCAATAATACCCTTTGTTTGTATAATTCAGTTGCATTATGTGATTGACAGATGCGGTTACCATTTTTATAGGAATCACGTTAATCTCATTCTCTCTCTCACCTCTTATCTCTCACCTATAAATACATAGTATATCTAAAATAATACACAGAATTAATTACTGCCCAAACACCTTCGATTGAAGAAGAAGAAGATAGACACAGTTACGAATGTGCTTATCCATCTCTGTTTGTGAGCCAAAAAAGGGGTAGAAACAAAACAAAATATCTTGTGGAAAGAGAAACATCCGTCCACAAGGATGATGATGATGATGAATCCTAAGTTTGGGGGTCGATCCAAACTGTCATAACTTTAAAACTGCATATAAACAATTAAAATGAGCATCACTGATATCAATCAAGCACTGGCAGAGTTCTATTTATGGTATATTAATCAAATTTTCAGAATTTTAATAAAGAGGGAATAGAATCTTGATTACTAATTAAAACTTGGATATATTGGTTGTCGCCCAAAACAAACATTACCTGTACATGGATCTTGCACCGGATAAATTTTTTTTTTTGTATCTGGTACTATCAAAATTATGTTTGATATTGTAGAAATTGTATCTGGTACTGTCAAAATTACAGTACCAGATTGATAAAATAAAATAGTTTTAGTCGTAAAGATTTAGAATTGCATGTGGTACTGTCAAAATTTTATGTAGTACTGTCGAAATTTCAGCCGATACTGTCAAAATTTCATCTAGTATTGTCGAAATTGCATTTGGTACTGTCTGAATTATATGTGGTACTGTCAAAATTGCATGTGATATTGTAGTACTGTCAAAATTTCATTCTAGTACTATCGAAATTGCATGTGATACTGTCCGAATCATATAATACCCTTTGTTTATATAATGTAGGCTTGGACTCGATCCATTAAGCGTTTTGAGAAACTCGAGCCTTGTTCGTTTCTTTTCAATGAGCCGATTTGAGCATGTACATGGGCTCTAGGGTTCTGGCCTATGCCGAGCCCGTGGTCCAAAACTTACAATTAACTTGAACCCAAAATGTTGGTGAGAATTCAATCAATTTTGAACTCTCTCAAACGAGAAATAAATAAAAATTCAGTATATTAATTGCGAGTTGCAATTTTATATACGGCACCAGAACAGTATAAATGCAGTACGTGTGATTAGTATTCATATGTGCAATATATAATCAGATTATAAATAAAATAAAATAAAATAATATAATGGATAAAAATTTTGAAATATAAAATTAGTTAATTAGTGATAATTTTTAGAAGTTATTTGGTTTATAATGTAAAATTGATGGGAAGTAAAGGTTACCGTGGAAAACTTCAAAAAGTTTCACAAAAAATGTGATTCCATCAATTTTTAGACTTCACCAATACTGTTTAATATTTTTTAATATAGGTCCTGTTTGGGGAACACAAAAAAATCAAAATTTACCAAAAGTTAAAAGTTTGTAATTTCTTTCAATCAAATTTTGCCACCTATCACTTTTATGTCAAATCTTTGTACTTTTACTGTACTTTTTTGTTAACTTTTTTTTTATCCAAACACCCCATAATAGTATATATATTTACATGCAAACCACCCGTGCATCCGTATAATTATTTTTATTTTTAATTAAATTTTGATGTATTAACTAGAAAAATTATAATAGGTATAATAGGGAATGAAGAAGCTATAGAGTATAAAGAAACTTGGTAAAAACAATAAAATAAATAAATAAAATAACTTTTAAGATGGCAATGGGAATGATAATCTGCATATCGCCCCCATACCCATTTACTCATTAGTTGAATCTATATAATAGTATATGTTAATATATAATTTTATTTGATTTATTATATGTATAATTTTACTTCTTATAAATATTTTATAACATTATTTTGATTTAATAAATAATTTTTATTTTTAAACAAAAGTGGAGACATGAATGGTATATTAAGGCTGGAACAAGAATGGGAGAATGAGTTTATCCCGAATGAGTATAGGTGTAGGGATTATTAAGCCCTGTTTGGACCGCATAAAAAAAATCAAAATTACCAAAAGTTACAAAAATTTGTATTTTTTTTCAATTAAATTTTATCACATATCATCTTTATATCAAATTTTTATATTTTTATTATTTTTTTTGTTTAACTTTTTTTCATCCAAACATTCTCTAAATGTGATGAAAGTGGGGATAACCAAATTTCATCTTGACGGAGGCGTTAAAGAGGTAGAGATTATCAAAAAATGATGGGGGAAGGAATCCCTTTTCTATACCCTTCTAGTTGACATATCTACAAATTAATAATTAAATTAAAAAACTTTTATATACCCGTTTAGTTGACATATCTACTAATTAATAATCAAATTAAAAAAAGATCAAATTTAAGGTCATAAAATCTATTTAGATCGATTTTCGATTCAAAAAATAAAAGTACCACAATTAGGAATAGATTCAAAATTTTAAGTTTACTCGCCTAATCAAAGGGTTAGAGACAAAGTGGGCTGAATTATAAAAAATCTAGATTGAATAAAGGCTTTAACGGTAAAGTAGACAGGATGATAAAAATTTAAAGTAGATTAATCTTAAAAAAATAATATTTAAATTTATTATTTTTTTTTTTTAAGGCTAGGCTACGCCCCAAACGACCTTTATTTTAACCTTGGTCTGCCAGCGACTACAATTATTAGCTTTGTTCTCAATTCTTGATATTTCAAATACAAATATATCAGAAAGTTTCTAGTGAATAAAGAATATAAAAGTAAACACAAATTAAATGTCTTCTAAAAATATAGGCCTTATTTGACAACAACTTAGAAATCAAAATTTATCAAAAATTACAAAAAATTTGTATTTTTTTCCAATCAAAATTTACCACCTATCACTTTTTTGTCAAATTTTTGTACTTTTACTGTATTTTTTTTGTTAATTTTTTTCATCCAAACACCTCCATAATAATAAAATAACAATATATATATTTTTTATTTTTTATTTTTTTTTCTAAACTCTCGCACAAATGAAAATAGAAACAACTGATCTCTCAAAAAAAAAAAAAAATCCACCACATTATTATTTCCCTTGTTTTAATTCTCTTTCTCTTATTGCCAATATTTTCTTTTATTTTATTTTTTTTCTCGTAAAGCAAACAAAGCTGAGAATCTCTTTTTGGTTAAGCAAGTGCAACCTCGTCAGCAGGAGCCAAAAACAAAGTATAGGGAACTAAAGAATTAAACAGCAAAGGAACAAAAGTTAATCAGAAAGCTATTTGTATGGATAACGATTCTGATTCCCTCTCCTACTCTCCAATAATCAATCGAGTTTTCATATACACAAATTTCTTCTGAAGGTGGCGAATATATAAAAGACAAACTTCTTGATTTAATTAATATAAAACATTTCTCGTTTTCTTCCCTTCTTCCACCTTACTCTTCTTCCTATTTGACGTACAGTAGGTTTAATATGATTCGATCCTTTTCTGGATTTTACATAGGTTGAATTTTCGTGTACCGGACTATCATTTTTTTTAACTATTAATTTTATAAAATAAACTAAACGAACAGTAATTTAATAGATTTATAAAATTTTGTGATCATCCAAACATTTTTTTAATTAATTACAAAGGTTCCCATAATTAAAAAAAAATTAATGAACTTGATGAATTTTATTATAATAATACTGTGTCTGTATAGATGCTGACTGTGTGGGATGAGTTGGTGATGGGAATAAAGTGCCACTTGGTGCGGTCTAGAGGATCCACGTGGAAAGCGCTGGATTTTTGTTCATTACGATTATTGTCACCTAGTAAAATTCACTTATATACAAGTGGAGGATTATTATTATCTGTGCAATGGAAAATAAAAAATAAAAAATGCAAAAGTAATAACCAGACCTATTCTACTTATTCCAAAGCTACCCTTAGTTTGTTCCCTTGTACATATTTTAATCTACCCAAAAAGAAGTGGTTGGGAGAATGATTGAGGAAGGAAGGGTTTAATAGAAGTTTAATTCACCCAACCAAGAAAAAAGGTTGAAGA
>QLOD02000013.1:41482903-41492945 GCA_003260245.2 Sideroxylon spinosum | reverse complement strand
GGTAATCTTTCTTTGATCTCGCTGTCATTGTACCGCTCATCTCATCCTAATCACACGTCATCGTAGGACAAAATCGAGAATTTAGGAGGACAGAAAGCCGATCTCGGCCATCGAAAAAAATCAAAATTTATTAAATTTTTTTATATATTAATTAAATTTTATCATATATTATTTTTAATATATATTTTAATCAAAATTTTAACAAATATAATAATAAAATAAATTTTACCATGTCTCATTTTTATTTTATATTGTGATAAAATTTTTTGACAAATATAATAATAATAATAAATCCGTGAATTCAAGAATGTTTAGATGAAAAAAATTAACAAAATAATATAATAAAAATATAAAATTTAATATAAAATGATAAGGGGTGGAATTTATTTGGAAGAAAATATTATATATTTTTTAACTTTTAATAGTTTTTAATGTTTTTTACGCTGCCCAAACAGGGCTTCAATGTACGACAAGATTTTCGTTGCCGATGTGTCAACTGTTGACTGGACAATCGATCTCTGTAGGCAATTACAGCAATTACAGATGGTGGGCGATAATCGCCTCTTGTCCCTGCAAACCCTTCTCCCTCTATATTGATATATCTATCTATATATACACCTCATCCCTCTCTCTCTCTCTCTCTAACTCTCTGTCAATTCATATATATATATATATACTAGAAATTACCTCTATATATATACATCACCCACCTCTCTCCCCTTTCTGTATGTATTCTCTCCGTCAAGGGTTTTGTTGGGCGATTAGCTGGAGATACGCCTTTCTTTAGCGACAAAGGTCGAAAAGTCCCGTGCCCTTTTCTTCACTGTGTTTAATTGATCTCGTGACTCTCTCGATCATATCCTTTTGTTTTCTTGCCTGCCCCTTCCTTTTTTTTTCCGTGGGTTTCTGAGAATGTGCTATAACATGTATTTATTCGAACGCTTCATGATCGCAAATAAGATTCCCAATTAATTGCTGAATCTTGATGGTTCTTTCCCCCCTCGGTTATTATTTTTGTTATTTTATGGTTGACTGTTGGAATTCGATCACAAGTGTTTTATTCTTTTCTTGTCTTTGTGTGGAAATGTTCATGTTATAATTTTTATTTTTATTTTTATTTTATATAATTATCAAACTATGTACAAAGGTGCATTTTTTGGTGGTTAAAATGAAGTATGTACTCAATTTATGGAATAAATTCCCAGATAAACACATAATAGACCTTTTACTCTTGCTTAAATCTCGGGTGCTATTGGTTTTGATCACTTGCTTTTTGTACATGCATTAGGCTTTTACATGGACCGAGGGCGACGAGAACAAAAGGTAGATTGAAATTGTGAAGACATAACCCAAGAGAGAAATGAAGGGAGGAAGAGAACTCTTGTACCTAACCCTAACTAGTTTAGGATTAATGCTTTGTTGAGTTGAATTGATTTGTATTAGGCTTTTAATTGGTCGTACTGGTTTCATGGGGGAATCTGTTAGTCCATGCCCAGTTCAATGATATATAAATGCAGAGAATGTTATCTGACCCATAAAATTCTGTTTGTCAATATGATTTTTCTTTGGGAAATGGGTATATACTTAGAATTTTCTGTTTTATGTCTAATGTTTTTGCAATGACAAGTTAGATCATGTTTGTTGGTTAGAAAAGTTTGGTGTGTTTCAAACTTTTAATTGTGATTCTGGCTGGCCAGGGTAGATGGAAGTTTGTACTGATTTCTTGCAATGCCTTCAAGATGACATGGCACTGAAGATTTTCATGTACCTGGATGATCCATCTGATCTAATCCGTGCTACTGCTGTCTCACACTTCTGGCATGGTTTTGGTGAGTATAGTTGTCTGATTATTATGCCTTATATTTCAGTTATAACGGTCTAATATCCATGTATTTATATCTGTTCATGATGATTATTATTATTTTTTCATACCGTTGTGAAGACTTCTTGTTTTTGTGTAGCCTCATGACACATGTTTCCATTTCTGCTTTTGAACATAACGATGCTGCTTACCTTAGGTGACCTTGCTAACCATTTTAGATTCAGTCTGCCAGGGTTGATCTTGAAAGGTTGCAGGTATAGTAGTATCTTATTCTTGATTCTACCATGATTTCTGCTGCTGATAGAGTTCTAAATTGTTGTGATGTACGCACTATTTTCTCCGTCCCTGTTGTTATTGTCCTAATTATTGTTCCATTTATCTTGAGTTCGTTCCAAGTGCATCAACGTACACATGCTTGTGCTTAACCTAACCATTGTGAAGCTAATAAGATGGTCTTGAAATTCAGATTTAAGGAGTTCAATAATGACTCTGGTCATTTGGTTTCTTACGATTGGTTGTAATCACTAGTCAAACTAAAACTATTTTTTTATAATTCTTTTCATTTAATTAAGCTGTCATTTTTTTTTTTAGGTGAATTTTTGAGTTTTATTGAGCTCTTTCATTTTTTATAGAAACTGGTTCGGAGGAACTTCTTTTCCTGGTATGGCTAAACAGTCATATCTTGCATCTTTGAACCTCAACCATTTCTCCCGGGCGAATGGCCACTTGTGCATGGATGTCAGTCTGTATTGCATGTCTATGTTCTTTAGTACTCAGAATCGGGACTCAAAAAAGTGAATAGGCATTCTTGTTAAGGATTATTTTAGTTACACCCTCTCTATCAGCTTTGGCATTTAGATGAGCTAGTTGTAAACACCTATATTTTAAATCGCGTTATCGGTCACGGTTAACTGTATTGGGAGTATTGATCAAAGTGTAACTGGAGTCAGATGGCACAATTGTGAATCCTTTTTGGTCAGTAGCAAATCCTTAAATTTGAAATGGTACCCATATTTTCACCTTATATTATTATTTTATGATATTTTTAGTAGTTTATAGCGTTTATAACCACATATAAGCATGTTTTCTTATAATAATTTAATATAACTAGTAAAATAACTGTTTAGTTGGAAAAATGACAAAAAAATAATTAAATATTTTCACAATAAACAACTCAAATAAGCATAATCAACAAATGAAAAAAGAAAAGAAAAATTTCATAGAAAATTTTAAAAATCCAGTACAACCAAAAAATGCAAAAATTTCAACCAAATATAACAAAAAAGAATTACATCTTGGAACTAGTTCTTTATTAAAAATTTCTAAAACTTTTAGAATGCACTAGTTTTGGCCTTGGATCTTTAAAATTTCCACTTTAATTGACAAGATCTATAGACGTTTCGATATTTAAGGAGAAAATGAGGCCAAATAAGGCCTTAAAAGGTACATATATATATATATATATATGTACAAGAAATTGTGTTTTATGATTTCTCGACTCAAATCGGGGCAGGTTTTAATAGGGAACGGCCTACCTATTACTGCTATTGAACTGCCCGATTCGATCGTGACTTCTAATTGAACTGATAAATTGGCATGTAACGTTGGCTGAAAAACTGGTACGTAATGGACGGTTCAGTACGTAACAGCTGATATTTAAAACCGTAACACATTATCAAGCTGGCAAAGGAAAAATAATTATATCCTTGAGTCGCATTTCCTACCTATTATAAGTATAACATGTATGTGTTTGGCCTGTCCAAGCGGGAGTCTAGCCACTTGTCAGGGCTTGTTTATAGGATTTATGTACTAAAGTTGCACCATCTTTAACAACTTGAGCTTTTAGGCGAGTAAAGAAGACACCATCAAAGGTTTTTGGATGAGTTGGTTGCTGAAATATTTAAAGTCTACAAAGTTCAAGAGAAAGTCAAAGTTTATGCCAAAGAACTTTGGAGACCTGGGGATCTTTCTAGGCTGCTAGGTTGTACCATGTGACTCTTACCTTCTGTTTGAATGACTATACAAACTTCATTTGCTAGTTTCATTTATTTGTTGGAGAAGTTTTATTTCTTCTGAGAATGGTCCTTTTTTCCCCCCTGGGATATGTGTTATCTATATAGGATGATGACTAGTCAATGTAAGTTCTCTAGCTGTGTTTCCATATCTTGTGCCATTGTTCATGGCTTGCTCTGGCCCCTGATAAAATTTTTGTGATGGGTATGACAACTGTTCATGCCTTTGTTTTAATTTTGATTATGGTGCAGACATTTTGTGATACCGCTCGGAAAAATTAGATATTGCACGAAAATACTAAGTGTATTTTCCTTTTTTTTTTTTTTTTGTACAGTGGTTGCAAATGGCCTTTGTAAGAGTTTGTGCTTGAGATCGTTTCCTCAATTACATAGTGTAGCTTATGTCACTGAACCAAGCCGCAGGACAAAAAATTCCACTGATGTTGGATCTAGCAGTTCTGTTGAATGGGAAGCTCTGGAGAGGGAACACAGGGCCTATTCCTTTCTAGCTCGAGCTCTTACAAAATTCACTCCAAGTGATTGCGTAGCAGAGGCCATTAGTGCTTCCAGCACTGACAATTATCCAGAAGAAAGCATTAGTAATACTCTAGATCCAAGGGACAGAGTTCTGAGGAGAGCATCGTATTGGTCGAGTAAAGGACACAGTAATCCAGCGGTTCCTGAGACATTACTATATAAATTAATTGCCAATCTTTGTGTTATTACTGAAGTTGGTGTGCAACCTTTCCGAGGTTATTCCCTTTCAAGCTCTACAAATGCTTTTTAATCTTCCACTTAGCTATTACTATCTTGATCCTATTTGGATGCGAGTAATGGTTAAATATATATATATTTTTTTTCCAGCATATTTTCAGCATGGCCATCCCATATACTCTGCGAAGTCTGTCCGATTTCGAATCGGTCATCCCAAATCCCCGGTAGATTTAGAGAATGATCTTAGGGATTTGCCGCTGCAGGTTGCTGCTGATGATAAGTTCATATGGACATACACTTCACAAGAGTTTCCAATGGCTCAGGTTAGTTTTTTAGCCTTCGAAATTTCACCTGTTTTCTCTATTGCAGAGTGGGAATGCGTTATTATCCAGGTTCGGAGTTATGCCGCTGTAATTGCTTTGAATGCTTGATTGGCAAAATCTATTTCATTGTCTGACAAAGAATTCAGGAACAGTTTTCTGTTCTTTAAGTTACATAACTTTGTGTAGTTTAAATTCATCTCCCTTCTTGTATCCTCTCTTGCTCCAAACTATGTAAAGCCTGTACCCCCAGCCCCTTAATTGGTAGCCTTCTGTGACAGTAGCCACATGGTTATGATCATCAATTACAACACTTACCATGTGTGTAATGTTGATTTGCTTCTTGCTTCCTCCAACTCTCTCTGTTACCTACTACCAACCAACAACCCCCAAAAATATAAAAAAAACCCTTGCCAGCACTATTGCCACCGCCTCCACCTTCGACCTAATCAGATTTCCTTCTCCACTCTTCTTTGTCCTCTGGTTCTCTGACATGTATTTGAACTCCCCCTTTTTGTTGCTGCACCAGAAGAAAACATCCTGGTTCACCAATCATCTACGGCTGGCCACCACTATCTTAATCTGAATCAACACCTCTATATCCATGGTGTTATCGACATCCATGGCCATTATTGGAAATGGTCAATTGAATCATGGCCATTCTTACAAAGCTCCCATTGGTGATTTCCTTTTGACCATAGATCAGAAAGAGAGTGGATGAAATCATTTCTATGTTCTGTTCAAAGGCTCTCTCTGGACGCGTTCATCTGTACTCCAAATTACTTTTATGATTCTTGTTATTTATGAGCTGTTGGATGAAAATGGGGAATGATATTAACTCACTTCATTTTGGCAGTGGGTTAGCCTTCCTCTATGCATATGGCTGGGTAATTGTTTGTTTTGTTGTTCTGAAAGGCTGCTTTCATTGCATCAAGATAATTACATAGGTGTTTCTTGTGGTTTCTGATGTTGCACTGGCTCCCTTTTTGGCTAAATTGCTGTTACGAAATTCTTACCTGTTATGTCTACATTTTGGCAGGCATGGATCTAGTGACAGCATCTTTTATGTTTTTGTAATATCTGTTTTGATCATTTGAAACCAAGAAATATTTGTAGGGTCAATTTTTTCTTAAATTGGAAACGATATGAGCTTCTTGAACTTGTCGAGATTCTGTACCAACATTCTGTTAACGTATTTTTTTCTCCCTTTTCAGCGAAATAGAATGCTGCTCTGAATGGGTTGCAACAGATCAATGTCATTATTTGCTCAATCTTCTTCTTCCTCACCATGCCGTCTCTCTTCTCTTTCCCGTCTTTCTGCTCTACGGGATTCCACAATAATGGTTGCCAGCACCAGAGATGCACTTCTCTACCACTCTTCGTCGCCTCATTGTCGAGATTCCATTTGCTTTTCATCTTCTGCTCCTATTCCATTTGCTTTTCATCTTCTGCTCCTAACTCTTCTTCTCTCTACATTTTCACACCTAGACCTACTAGAATTTTGACATAATCACGAAGCAATCCTAAAATCTTGTCATCTGCACCAGCAATGCACCGAACCGCCAGATCATTGCATTGGTTTTGAGACTTTGCGTACCTGTAATAATTCTAATGGCTCAGAAGCAAGGCTTGAAATTGATGAGTTGTGGGCTCAAAATCAAACGCTAAGCTGTATAGCAAGGCAAGGCTAATAATAAAATATCAAAAATAAAAAATTTCAATTCATCAATACCTCATTTCAATTGAAGATTGCAGCCCCATGTATAAGTGGTTAAGAGTTACTTCATAGTGAAGTACCTAGTATTAGGAAGCTATGAAATGACAAAAAAACAAGTGACAAATATTCAACCGCTAAACTAAACAGTGGCACATAACCTACATGAGACTGTTTAGAACAAGAAGTAACACATGGCTACATCCTACATGCTGCTGTGGCTCCATATGACGAGTCTTACTTGCATTTGCGCGGCTACTACGTAAAGAAGCTTTGAAGGCTCTTGGAGATTACCTTACAACTAAGGAACCTAAAACATCTAATCATACAATTTAATTAAGCAAATCTAGCTAAAATCTGGTTTCTTTCCTTTCTGCAACGTAGAGTATTCCATTTTCCACTAAATATATCTTGGATCTCATGATGTCAGATTCCATTCCCATATTTGTACCACAATGATGAGGTAGTAGAGGTCACTGGTCAAAACTGATGAGGGTAAATTGTCCTTTTGGTAATGGACTTATTAATGTGCAAGTTTCATTTTGGAAGGGCAAACCAAAAACATAAGTTGTCCATGTAACAACTTTGAGGGTAGGAATGGCAACTGGAGGGTATGTAGCGATCCTGCCCAGCTAAGTATCTCTCTTTCCCTGCCTCCGCTCTGCCCTTAATGTTGGTAAGCCTGTCCCCGTCCTGTTAAGGGGGTGTTTGGTGTAACAAAAAGTAAGATAAAATAAGATAATTTGTGAGTTCGTAATTCGTACAGTGAGATAAAAAAGTGAATTATTTTTAGAGTTTTCAGAGTTTTTGGGGCCTTTTTTGTGTGCCAAATGTGCCCTAAGGATGATATTACTTTACCAGTGAAAAAGTGATAACAAACAAAATATATATTACCGATATATAAAATAACAAAATAAAAAATAAACATTCCTGCACACATTCCTGCACTAACATTTCAATTTCTTAATATATAGTGTGAAGAGCAAACATGTTTCTGCAAGAATAATCATAATTGGGGGCGGGGTATTTCTACTTTAACCCTAACCTTGCTCTATTTTCTGCCCCTTTCCTCAATCCATTTACCATCGCTTGCTCCCATCCCATCAGGATATGATAGCACTGGATCCGGCCCTCGCTTAATCCGCCCCATTGCCATCCTTATTTGAGTGGTAATGGTAGTATAATCAAATTGTATGTAGGAGGCCTGTATGATAGATAGAATGGAAGTCAGTACAATGTTTCCTTCATTTATCTTTTTCCATTATATCTTTTGGAGCATATCTGGGAACATTGAAATTAATATCATTATTATATTCTTTGCTCTGGTCAAATGTTTGTGTATTTTTCAAATAATTGTTAAAGGCTTAAGTTTCGTTCCTGCAAACAGGAAAACTGCATGCAGAAGTTCAAGCTGCCGCAACCCCTTCTCTGTGTAGGTGGATTTTTACAGATTGAGCTGTTGGGTAGAGTTCAAAGACAAGAAATGGATGGCTTATTCTATATATGGTTAGTACAATGCATCTATTATGTGCATGTTTATATTGTATATGTGCACACACACTGACACGCACAATACATATTTCAGTCAGATAGCTTATTATCCTAGTTAGCTTTAAGCGCTCTTAGTATCATTTAGAACCTTGTATAAGTTGAAGTACATCTGTTATATACTTTCCTATTGGTATTGGTTTGTCCATAATAAGATATATTAGATCACTATAGTTGCCTCTAGTTCAAATCCCTAAAATTTCACACGCACGCAAGCTTGCTTGGTGTACCCTTTGAGAAGAAGATTGTGTAGATTGCCATTACTAGCTCTTAATGTTTTCTTCATGGGTATGCTGCAGTGTCTCTCATGTTAAAATACTCGGTCGGCCACTATTTCCTGCGTTCGATGCTGAATTTCTTGAACCCTCTGGAAACTTTTTGTTGAAGCACTACGAGGAGGCCCGGAACTGCCCTCCACCAATCTCACCGTACTCTGAACTGGGTTCCTTACCTAACTTGTTGCCGGAAAACTTGAGGGGTTTGGAGCAGTTGTTGAATATGCTGCACGGAAATGTAGCAAATATGGAACCACCCTATGACTGGGACGATGATGATAATGATCTGGACTTGGTTTTTATGTAATATCCTGCCCTTCGCTCTCTTTCCCTCACCTTACCTTGCCTTTCTTTTTCTCTTTTGTTTGTTGTGCTTCATCCGGGTTTAACTTCTGTGATGTTATGATGCCGCATTAGCGGGAGTCTCAGTGCATTGGGCTGCCGTTTTATAAGCATGCATTTTGAGAGGTCTCTGCTGGTTGACCTTTTGCTTTTGGTGTAATCTTTGGAGTTTGATATTGTAAAACCTTAAACTATCGTACATCAAATTGTGTAACAAGCATTTTAAGTAACTCTGGCATATGTGGGATGAATTTGCCAGATTATGCCCGAATAAACGCTTGCAGATTTGTTACTATGCTTTGTACAGGGTTTATTTGCAGATTCAATGGTAAAAACCCAGACGTTCTCATTTCTTTGCCAATCCGAGTTAATTAAAATTACAAAAATGGGAATAATTTATTATTTGAATTCCCCTCAACCCCCTGTGCCCCGCGCCGCTTGCGGCGCTGCGGGGGGGAATACAACTACAATTGTTAATTAGGTCCTTTCTTTTTTGGGTGATGGTGATATGAGACTTAAGTTGCGTTTGACAACCATTAGTTAATTTTTAACAATTCAGTTTTTTTGTTTTATTAAAATGAATAAATTTATCATCTTACATTTAAGTTTAGTAAAAAAGTTAAATTAGCAAAAAATTAAAAATTTTCTATTAAAAAAATGGTTTTTTTTTTCAAACTTCTCAAACTCTACCTAAGGTATTCAGCTCATACCAATTTTTGTTAAATTGGCAGCCAATGTAAGAAAAAAGAAGTGTAAGGTAAGCAGTTTCATCTAATAAATTTTCCGGCAAAATAATTCACTTCTCCAGGAAACCGAAATATCAAATACCTTTAGTTTTTTTTTTTTTTTTCCTCTAGAAATGGATGTACACCTTAACTTTTAATTACTCCTACGAACACCTGTATTATGCATTACGAGGCATGAAAAATGAAATATCGTAGATCCAGTAGATTCACATTATAATATAATGAACTAGTAACCACCCCTAGTTTTTAAAGAAAGAAGAAGAGGGACAAACACGTATTATTATCGAAGAGAACAGTATGAATAACATTATAAGGCGAAATTTCAATGTCATCCCATTTTCGAGCAAATAGCTGAAAATTCTACTCCAACATGGATATTTATATCACAACTCCGAGTGGTTATTCAAATGACACTTGACCATTGTGACTTTGAGCCGCCTCCAGTCCTTCAGGGCGTCTTAGCCTTCTGTGGCGATGGAAGCAACTGCATAGAAGAAACAAGCAAATATGAATACAAGTGAAGAGAGCAGAGTCCTTGCCAAAAGACTC
>QLOD02000013.1:41272347-41290442 GCA_003260245.2 Sideroxylon spinosum | reverse complement strand
GGAATATATCAGTGAAAATAAAATTTTATTAATTTTTTTAAAATAAGGTGTAATTAACCCTGAAGATGTATGTAGATAGAAAAGATACCATCCTCTGATAAGGAGGGGCCCAATCCGACTGAAAAGTCAGACGACTCCACTAAATCATCACACCCTCCAAGTTTGCGATTTCCAATTGGGCCGCTGAGTACGTAAGCGTACGACCCATGCTGACGTGTATCAAAAATTGTACAGACGCCAAATTCTTAAAGGCCAACAAAGAGCTACATTTTTATTTTATTTAACAAGAAGTCAATATCTTTATCAAATTAAAATGTACATACATTTTTAATAATTAGGGGCCGTTTAAAGTTCTAAGAGAAAACCAAAAAACCAAAAATGTAAATTTTTTTTAAATTTAGAATATGAAAAGTTATTTTAAAATTATGGTTAGATATTTATGATTGATTTAATATAAAGTTATCAAAAATAATATAAAGTTATACGTGACAAAATTTTAGTGGAGAATTTTGAAAACGTTTTGGAATTTTATGAAATTTTTTTATACAAATTTTAGTATAACTTTTAAAAAATTTGATAAAGCCATTAGAACGCGTTATTTTGGTTCGTTCCAACGTATTTTGAAAATTAAAAAAAAAAAGTTTAAACTTTTTGGAGTTTAAAAAAAATAAAACTTTAAAGTTTTTTGGATTTTTTTTGAGTTTATTTAATATTTCAAACGAGCTCTTTGTGAAAACATAGTAGCTTAATAAAAATATTAAATAATTAAACAATTTAAATTTTTTCTAAATTAATCAATTAAACTAACTGACCCAGGGTATATACTTTTGTTCTTTTTATTCTAACATTTGATCAAATAATATAAGGTATTTATGATCTTAATTAGAACGCCTAAAAATCTCTATAGTAACCAATTAGGATCCATTTGCCATTTTGTCATTCAATATTAATTAATTCTAGTTGAATTAAATTAGGGCCAAAGAAAATGAGATGACCTCCTAAATGTGTAAATATATATATATAGATTTCTATTTCTACACATATACCATTGTCTATACATATAACATTGTCTAAATGGGTTAAAAAATGTTATGTATTTTTCCTTTGTTAATATACATGTTATTTAGGGGGTGTTTGGTGTAGTAAAAAATTAGATAAAATAAGATAAAGTGTAAGATTCGTAATACGTGCAGTGAGATAAAAAGTGAATTGCTATAAAGTGTAAGATTCATAATACGTGCAGTGAGATAAAAAGTGAATTGTTTTTAGAGATTTCAGTATTTTTCGGTATTTTTTGATGTACCAAACACCCCCTTAATTTAATTAATTTTAATTTATTAAATTCTATATATTTTCTAACATTTTTATCACAATCCAAATAAAAGAAGATCAAAATTTTAAATTTCTATCTATATCATTTTTATTTGACAAATTGTTGATTCAAATGCAACTTTAAGGGTGAGGAATAATTAAACACAAAGTCTAAAGCAACGTTTGTAGGAAAAAAAAATTTGAATCTTGAATTTGGATAGAAAATAAATTCAAGGGTAGGGACATGCCATTCTACTCTATGATATTCCACATTACCTATTTTGAGGATTAGCTAATCTCTTCACTTTTTATTGTTATCAAATGTGAAATTTGTGAAACTCACAGATACTAAATAAAATTATAAGTACCACAATTTTTAAACAAACACAATCTAGTGGTTAACGAGCTAGTCTAATGAATTAGTTTGTAAGAAATTTAAATATCAATTAAATTATTAATTAAGGGAGTGTTTAATTTACCGAGACTTACCATATGCATAAATTTTTATCATCTTTTTTTAGGAGTGTTTTGAATGGCCCAAAAAAAAAAAAAAATAATTTGGTACAACAATGATACATAATGAAATTTGATTAGAAGATATTGATAACTTTTTGTGGGTTTTGATCTTACCAAATATATTCTTAATATCTTCTAATTAAATTTTATCATATTTTAATTTTACATCAATTATTTTAATTTTAATTTTTCTATATATTTTTTTTCCAAACAAACACTGCTTAAAAGTTTAAGATATGACTTAATTCCATCCGTACATTTAAAATGTATAAAATATACATTGTATTTATTATGTATTTATTCCTTTCCTCTCACAGTCCCACTCAAAGGGGAAAAAATGTCCCCTCGACCTCTCTCTCCATCCATCTGATTCTCACTTTCTATTTGTATAACACCTCCACATTGCCCAAATTATACACGCGCTTCAGTTTCTCTCCCCTTTTCCTTTTGCATCTAATTTTCCCCTCTGGATTTAGTTACCATAATAAGTAAAGGATAAGGTTATAATAGTAATATATAATAATATTATTTTTGAAAGATGTTATTAATTAGAAGAAGATATATATATATATATATAGAGAGAGAGAGAGAGAGAGTGTTTGTGGATGAATAAGGAAAGTTGGCTGTGGCATGTGCTTGTGCTGTCATATGCCCTTGCTACCCTTTCCATTGATGATAACCCAAAAAAAGGAGCTGATGAGAGAATCAATTAACTCCTCCACTTGTTCACCCTGCTGCCCCTACTTACTTTAGTACTTTTCTGGGTCTTCTTTCTCAAACCTTATAAATTTGTTGTTTCCTATATTTAAGCTCTACTGATTGCTTCTCTTCCTCCATCTCCATCCCAAATCCCTTTCCTGGTCTTTGCCTATTTTTGTCAAATTTTTTTTTTTGTTTCAATCATCATAGACGCACAGTAAGTACTCGTTCAAGCTAAGTACTCGTTCAAGCTTTCTTGTGCAGATATTGTTTCCATATAAATTTTTATGTATGTTCACAAGGACTGTTTATGTTTTGGGTATTTGGAGATGGTGAGAGGGAAGACTCAGATGAGGCGTATAGAGAACGCCACGAGCAGGCAAGTCACCTTTTCCAAGAGGCGGAATGGGTTGCTGAAGAAGGCCTATGAGCTCTCCGTTCTTTGCGATGCGGAGGTTGCCCTTGTCGTCTTCTCTCCCAGGGGAAGGCTCTATGAATTTGCCAGTTCAAGGTATGATTTATGTATCTAAATGCGTTAAATTATTGATTATATCATGTTTGATGTTTCTGTCTATCGATTTCGTTCATTTCTGTGTCTGTAAGCATTGAAATGTTGTGGGTTTACTTGGTTAATTTTGAAATAGACATATTACAGTATTCTAGGGTTATATGGATCTCTCTCTCTCTCAGCTGGTTAAACGGCTAGGTCATGCGTGCTTGATTATGGTTTTGTTTTATTTTTTTGACATATCTTGGTATTCAAAGTCAAAAAGATGCTAACTTACTTCAAGCTTAGAGTTTGTGTTTCTAAGGACAAGTCTCCATGATGGGTTCACTGTTTTTTGCAATAAACTTATTTATACTCTTTAATATATTAAAAAATGGGGCTATAATATGCAGATCTTTAAATTCTTTCACACAGTTTAAAATTGTCTTAGCTTAGCTTTACATTTTCCTTTCCATGGGGTTGAAAATATTGTACTTGCAAATAATATAGATTCCAGATTGAGGCTTCAAACCCAAACTTGATATATAATATAAGTTTGTGATAGACATGAAATTGAACTCTAACTAATGGTTAGAGAAAAGCAATAGAACTTTGAAAGGCATAAAACTGGTTACAAGTTACAGTTAAATTGTAATTAATAGCTCAGTTAACATTACAACTGTATTGTAATTAATGGCTCAATTAACATTACTAACTGACCCTTGTCATTGTTAATCTCTAACCATACGTGACGTTATAGTTCAATTTCATAATTCATATCAACTTTATCAGTCACCAACCGGTATTATATATCAAGTTCTCGTATTATATATCATGTTTGGATTTGAAATCTCCTCTCGATATCTATACATCTTTTGTGAATACAATATTATTTTTAGGACTTTCTCACATTGGTCATGAAAAAGGAGTTATTTCTCTATATAGAGGATGGGCTTTCTTGATTTTTTTTTTTTGGGAAGATAAGAAATTTTTTTGTGTTTTTTTATTATTTTTAGGGAAAGGGATGCCCACACCCAGATTCAAACCTGGGGTAGATAAAAGGTAAGCTTTTGACACATCAGTTCTTCCACTGAACTGTAGTGCTCGACTTTTCTGATCTTAACACTTAAATTTTAATGTCGAAAACCTCCTTTTGGTCATACATATGCCAACATTTTTCTGATCTTAACACTTAAATTTTAATGTTAAAAACCTCCTTTTGGTCATACATATGCCAACATGAGCGGTCTGTCCACTTTCCTTATCTTACAATCTAGATTTTAAGGTTGAAATCTTTCTTCTTATATGTTGATGTACTTCTTGACATTTTTTCTTTATTTTTTTCGTGCATGTAAGTCTAACGTGAAGGGGAGAGAGGGACTTTTCTCATCTTAATATTTATATTTTAAAGATTGAGATTTCTCCTCTTATGTCTTGTTAGATTTTTTTGAATTATTTATTTATTTTTCTCCTGCAGTGCTTGAGTAATATTTGCAGTGACTTAAGGTAATACCCATGTCCTTTCAATCGCCATATCATCAGAATTCTTGTCACTGTCCTGAATGCTTGGAATGACCAGAGAGAGAGGGAGGGGGAGAGGGAGGGGGAGGGGGCGTAATGTAAAGTGTTTGATCGAATTCCAGGCCAGTTTGCGTGGATTATTATTTTTTCTTATGGTCTGTAGTTGTATTAAGTGATTAACCCAACTCAAACATCAACAAAAGCTAATGCAATCTTAATTCATCTCTCTTCTTCTTCTTTGTCTCTTCTCTCTCTCTCTCTCTCTTTGGACTATATATTCCAGCACATGCCATCACTTGGCTGCTCAATTCTTGACCCTAATTTCCTTGCACTCCCATGTGACAGCAATGCATTCAGTTTAAAACACCCGCCTCCTCTCTCTCTCTCTCTCTATATATATATATATATTCAAATGTGTGTTATTTTGGGTATTTATGAAAACAATTACTCTTCATTTGGATAATTAAAAATTTATATTGACCAATTTAAAGTTATATTCTATTAAAACATAAGTGAGAGTATTAAATAATATAATAATACATAAAAGTTTTACCATAATTACCATCAAAGTAATGGTGCCATTACTAATTTGATAGTCGTAGAGACGAAAGGAGTTAGATATGTTCTAGCTAGGAGATTTTTGAAATATCAAGATGTGTTTGGAGTGATAAAAAACAAAAAAAACGAGAAAAATTGTTATTTGGTATAACTTTTAGCATTTGTTGTATCTAACTTAAACAATATTTTTTGGAGATAAATAGTGTAATTTTAAAATTTTTGTGGTAAATCGTTGGAGAGAGAAATTGTGGAAATGGTTTTTTCGGTCCGTTCCCACATATTTATGTCAGAATTTTGTTAAAAATTGTTAAACATTTTGATTTTTACATGACAAAGTTGAAGAAAGAAATCGTGAGAATGGTTTTTCCGATCCATTCATATGAATTTATGTTAGATTTATTGAAATTTATTGAAAAGTTATTGGGAGTAAAAAAGATATTGAGGTTTGTAAAAATTTATTGGAATATGTAGATATATATATAAAAATTTATAGAGATTTCACAAAGTAAAAGATGGGAAAATGTGTCAGAGAGTTTTAAAGATTTTCAGTGATTTTTGTTATTTTTTAGCACACCAAACGGTGCCTTGATAATGATTTTACCACTTTCTTAATAATGATTAAACTACTTTTTAAAATGGTAAAATTATTATTATGAAGAATTTTAAATAATTTCTTTTTTTTTTTTTGTGATGATTTGAAATTTATTATAATTCATGATGTTTAACTACTTAAATTTATGATGAAATTCTTATCTAAATTAATAAAGTTAATACAATTTTTTTAAATAATTAAAAATAAATTTGTTAATTTCAAATTTGTAAATACAAACATATATAACGTTACCTAATTGTATTAAGATGATTTTTTTTTTTATATGTTAAATTTGGTTACTGGCTTTGAATTAATTTTTTGCCATGATATTCTTTCACTATAAGTGAAGGTATTGGATAGAGATTTTTATTTGATTTTTTAATTTCTCTTTCTAAATAAGGTTGGATAAATTAGGAACTTCTTTACACAAACAATAAGAGTCTATCGTAGTATTAGATATAAAAGGAGTTAGATATCATTCTATCTAGGAGCTGATTTCTTGAATTCACAAATAAACATAAGAAATTAATAAGAGATGGGACGAAAATTTTATATAAGAAGAGATGGCACGAAAAACAAAGAAAATTTCATTCATAATTGGGTTCTAATAGTGAAAAGATAAATCATAACCAAAGTAAAAAATATTAATTAAAATAGAAAAAAATAGCCAAACTAGAAATTATAAGTAAAAAAATGCAATCTATTAAAATGGAAAAACTAAATATAGAAATGATCTAGTAAATTTAAAAATTCTAAGAAATAAAAAAATTATAAAATATGAGTTAAGTTTAAATTTAGATATTGAATATTCCGGCTAATAATATAAATATATATGACACTTAAAAACAAAATTGTGACATAAATAAAAAATAAAATAATAATTTTGGCCCTAATAACTGTTAGAGCGACTTTCCAATTGTGAGCGTTAAAATTGTATTCAGCCACTTGGACCATATATCCAATATCAGTCCTCTCCTTTAAAAGAATCATGGCATGACGCACTAATTTAAGAAGTACAACTTCCTATTCTTCTTTCTTGATAGCGTTGTCAACTACCTCGAATCATGACATGACATATCAATGTGCATATATTGTCCTTTCCATTGTCTTTTGTGTCGTCTTGTTTACTTGGATAGTCTTCTTTTGCATTATTTTCATGTACTTGAGCAGGAGCACAAGTATCAATTTTAGCATCAAAATCCGTAGCTATATTTTTTAGATTTTCCACGGTTTTGTATTTTTTGAGGTTATGGGAACTCAGTAGAGACTTCAAGCGAATTTTTTAATCACTAAGTTATTTTTATAAAAAAGTAATATAAAATCTTAATATAATTTAAAATATTTAAATTTTTTTTATCTAAAGATAATTATTTAAACTGTTTGAGTCATCAAATTATTTATTAAATTTTAATATAACTCTTTAAATAATAGTTTGAGATTAATTAGTTAATAATTATATAATTAATTTAAACTAATAGTTTAATTAAAGATGAGAAAGAGTATCTTATAATTAGTAAAAATAAAAAAAATTATAGTCTATTTAAATTAATTTATAAAAATAATATCTTACAAAAGTATCAATAATATTCATAAAGTAATACATTATAAATTATTTTTAAAAACAATATATTATATAAATATTTATAATATACCTATTAAAAAAATTGATCCTCATGTCCCTTCTCAACTGCATGAAGAGAATGTTAAAAAAAATATCAAACTAAAGAAGATGATACAATAGATATTGGAAAAAGCAGTATGTAGATGCACATTCAACAAAGATATTGTCAAAAAAAATTCCATACACATAAAAGCATGAAGTACGTGCTGCACTAATTATAAAAAGAGTAATAGTTTTGTGGTAGTTGGCGACACTATCAAGAAAAAAGAATAGGAATTTGTACTTCTTAAATTGGTAGCCTTTGATTTTTTTTTTATAGGAGAGAGAACTGATATAAGATATGTGGTTAAGTATGTAAATAAAATTTAGGGACATGATAAATACCAATTTAGTAGCTCGATTGCCAAGTATAAAGGTTTTCACTAGACATATTGCACTTAATCATCCACATTGTATTTGTATAGAATTGCTTATTGGTTCTGACAAAGTAAGTTTTCAACAAATTTATTAACTTAACTTTCTCCTTAAATAGAATGCCAATCTGAGCCTCTTCGGTCGTAGGGGCACGGCTTTGACAATGGAACTTGAAAGTGGACCCAATAGTGCTCGACTTACTCAACGCAATAATGTTTGCAAATCGAATTGATACGATTCACGCTCAACTACTACGTAACACTAAACTCATCATCAAGGTCAACATCACCATCAACATCTCCATCAACATCTCCATCAATGAATAAGTCATCATCTGCCATCATCTTTCCATCAATGCAGTCATTGTTCTTCACAATCAGTTAGTTCCCAAAATGTCTCCATTAAGCAAACTCTATAGGCATGGGAATAGGATGCGGTTGAAAATTGTGAACTTTGGAATCATACTTTCCTTCAAAGTTAGGAGTGGAACCTGTCCCAATTTCAACAACAAACTCTCATCCAAAGTTAAGATTGGATCCTTTCTTAAATTCAACAGCAAACGGTGCTTGATTGGAAGACTTTACTAACTATTCTTGGTGACCAATATATATATATATAAGTCAACGTGACTCCACTCCAATTTATCCAGTACATCCATCATGTGTCTAACTGCATTATTGTTCTTCACACCCAATGGCTATAGTGAGTCGTATCTCCAATAGTAAATGGATACTGAAAAGTTATATTCATCTTCACTTGATTCACTTTTATACCTAATGTATTGCATAACTCTATTACCAGTTCTTCATAACTTAAACTAGGAATAATCCAAATGAATTCTTCATATTCATGATCGTACAATATCTCCTTAGCAGTTGATACTACACTCCTACCCCAATAGAAATATAATGTCACGTATTGCTTTGCCAACATATCTTCAGTTAAAGAAACTATAATCATTTAGCAAGTATAGGAACTTTGAGAAAAAATTTATGAAATCCTAATCTTAGGCCTTATATAGAAGACAAAAAGTTAGAAAAAGTTGGATGCTCACTTTTTTGCATTTGGAAGACAAATTCAAAATTTCTGACATAAGCCCGTTTGAATGTGATATCACTAACATGTTCGAACGGTTTTGATCTGAAAAAGTAATCATAAGCTTACAAAGTTTATAAAATTGGTAAAAGTTTATAAAATTTAAAGTTTAAAATAAATGCACAATAAACTAGAATAGCCAAAAGCTAGTAAAAATTTATAAAAGTTTGTAGAAGTTTAAAAAATTGTCTTCTAATCAGGGCCTTAATAATAATAATTCAATTGTGCAAAATAGGAAAAATTATGAAACGACTAAATTTGAATTTTTTTTTACATTTTGGTTGTTTAATAATAGAGAAAAAATCTGGGAACAATTTAAAAGTTAGAAAATCAATACTAAGTTTAGGACAATTAAAATTTGTAAATCGACACCAAGTTTAGGAACAATTAAATTTGAAAATCCTGCACAGCCACATCACTTCTTGCATGCTCTTGGTATCTTCTAATGGCTCAAAGCTTGCATCCTACAAGCTTCTTGTGAAGTGCAATCAAGGTTTGTTCTAATTTGCTCTTCTAGGCTTAGCTCGATGTGTGCTGAGCCTTTACAAACTTTATCTAACTTGAGACACTGATGACCTATCCAACACTTGTCTATGGGTTATTGGACACTTGTTTTGATGTGATTTTACCAATTTAAATTTATATCCCTAAAAGAATGTAAGGTTTCACCGGCGTAGAGGGCAGGTGTCGGTGTGGAGAGGAGATTGAGATTTGGACAAAATTTAGGAACTAAAGTGACAGAGAAGGAAGAGTTTCAAGGATTAAAAAGGAGATGAAGAAAATACATCTTTATTTTATGGTTTCACTTATTCATAAAACATGTTGTGATATTATATTTTTATCATGGAATTTAAAATCTAGAAATCGTGATATGATTTTGCATGTTTATATTGTCTGAAATGACGATATCATGTCACAATTTCATTGATAGTATTAACAATTGCTTTTTTTTTTTTGTCTGAACAATATTTGACCAATTATTTTTTTTAATAATATAACAAGAAAAAAAAAAATTCTACATTTGCATGACCAAGATTTCCTCCGCAATTGATTGCTTTGTGAACTTTGACTAGATGTGACCTATTGTCAATTTGCAACTCGATTTGTAAGATCATAAATCTCCATCATTTGTTGTTTTTCAAAGAAAGAAATGAAAAGAAACATATGAAAGAAACGAAAAGAAACATACGACTTTACATGGTATGACTTCCTTTTAAGTATTCTCCATATTCACTCCTTTGATTTGATAATTTTCAATTTCATTTGATCTTCTTTTCACGTCATGGTGGTTCTCCTTTTGATACCCTCAATGCTTTAAGATATGTTGATTTGTTTCCTCAACAATCTCTTTAAAATTAAAAAAAAAAAAAAAGTTGAATAATTAATTTTTGTTTATAAGTTTGAAAAACCAATATTGATTGAGTTGTGGCTACCCTTTCATATCACTAGTAAGAGTAAACAAAACAAGCCTTGTAGTAGGCTAAAAAATATTAAATAAAATTGAAAGAAAATGACAAGCCTTTGATAGGTGAGAATGTTGAAAACTGACGAGGTATTTATATCACCATAAAAAGATAAACAATATATTAATAGGCTAAGAATTGAAATGGGGGGATGAGGCCTTGTAGGCCATTGACAAGTCTATGGATTAAAGTCTAGAAATTCATTCGTAGAAATATAACTTGAATATTTAGACAAGTGTTCTATGCTGTAGAGTGAATTGAACTTAATAGAGATACTTATTTACAAAGATAGATGACTGATACATACCATGTGAATAAAATTTAGTGCTATTATTTCTTATTTACAATCCCTCCAACGATAGCTTTAAGCAAAACAATGAAATATCATAGGGAGAAATAAATAATAAAAAAAAAAAAAAAAAAAGATATGACTCCATGTTTTGATTTCCTTTAATTGTTCTCCATTTCATTTCCTTTCCTTTCCTTTTGATCTTCTTTTCAAAATATGGTAGATTCTACTATTCAATGTATGCTAACAGAGATTTGTTTGCTCAACAGTGTTGAGATAATAAATTAATAGCATAAAATTGTAAAGCTGTCTCATTTTCTAATAATTGAAGATTTAGGTAACATTGGTTGTTATAAATTTAGTAAAGCACTATGACCAAAAATCTCGAGGAATTGGAAACAATCGAAGAAAGTCTATACTAATTTACATATAAATTTGTAGGTTTTGTTTTGATTTACATGTAGAATCTATACAAAGCCTTAAAAGCAAAAGGATGTACAAGTTATTCTTTTACTAAAGGTTCCATATACAGGAATGAAATTATAGTTAAGACTTTTGAATGGGGTCTTTTACTTGTAATACGAGCTATCGATTAATGAAACAGGTAAGGAATAGAATTTCTATTTAGAAAAGTTTTTATTAAAATACTGAAATAATATGTTGTTACAATAATGATGTTCTATTGTTTTCATTGGAAAAAAATGTATCTTTGCAATTTTATGCATTAAAATACAATAAAACATGTTGAAACAATAAGTTGCATCTGTGTTAAATTAAAAATTGTGTTTGATAAATTTTTTTTTTGTCAAATTAAACTGATTTAGAAATTTTCATAAATATTAGTATGTTATTTGTTATTATGACCTCATTTATTAGTAAACTAGGACGAGGGTAGAGTGGAAATTGAGAGTACAGAAGTACCAAAAAGTTGTCACTTTTTCGATACCTTGGATCATTTGTTAAGTCATGCAGATGGAGAAATTGAATAGGATGTATTCATCGGATTTGAGTTGAGGATTAAAATAGAAAAGTATCTATAGGGTTTTATATGACTAGAGAATACTTATTAAACTTGGAAGGAAATTTTTATAAGATGATTTTAAGATTAACTATATTTTATAGTACATAAAATTGTGCTATTGAAAATCAACATCATTGTAAGATAAGTGTAGCAAAATTCAGGACGCTTAGACTGGATATGTGAGTAATATAAGAAAATATAAGATAAAAAATAAATATATCTGAAAAAATGGATGTGACATTGATAGAAGAGAAGTTGAAAGAAAATCATTTGAGATAGTTTGATCATATCAAATGTAAAGGGATGAATACATCGGTACAGAAAAGTGAGTCGATCCAAGTAGAAAAGATAAAAAAGACAAAAACGTATAACTAAGAATACATGGACTATAATTGTAAGAAAAGGCTTAATTTAATATAATCTTATGCAAAACATATCCCGTGATAGAAATAAAAAAAGTAAGAGCATACATATAATTGATCCCAACTAATTGAAAACTAAAACTTTATTTTGCTGAGTTATATAAGCTCAAAATATTATATACTTTTACAATTTTCTAGTGAATGCTTAGATCTTTCTTATCTTTGGGTTGTTAGCACCATTGTGTAAGTTTAATGTTAATGATGTTTGGTTCATGGGAACATTGATGTTGCATTTGTTCTTTAATGTGATTTATTGTATAAATTTAATATATGTAACTATCTGTTAGAACATATATGTATTATTATAGTTTTAGGACACAAATGGATGCCTGTTTGATTATATTTTCTTGTAATCTTCTCAAAACAAATATGAAATCATGAGATTGGTAAAACTTTAAATTAGTAAAATGTTATCACAAATCTAAAAAATGGGGAATAATTTTTCCTATTGATATTTGTTCAACAAATAATGGTGGTGGTTTATTTTTTTTGATAAGAGAATAGTGTAATATCTCATATTTTATTAATTAATTACTCTCATTTGTGGCGGAGGAATAGTATGATTACATTTGGATGAGAATACCATAAGAATTCCATAACCATCCTTAGATTGCCTTAGATTGCAAAAGAGAGAGAGAATGCAACTTAAGTGAAACAAGGAATTGAACAACCTCAAGCCAATATAACCTAGAAGGTGAAAAACTATAAAATAGATCCTCCCAATTTAGCCAGAACAAATATATTCTGGAGTTCAAATTCAAGTGGCCACAGCAAGAAAATACGCATAATACCAATTAATTGAACTAGAAATATTTCACCAACTAAATCTATCCAAAACAATGCATCAAATTCCAAAATGGTGCACATTTTCTTCTTTTCCATTCTCATAAAATTTATAGACCAGATATTTGCTCATACTGGAGGAGCATACCCATTTAGTGCAGCAGATCAATATGCTTGCATTCTTAAATAAGAAATCACTACCCTTATATGGAGCATCCGCGAATCCAAATATAATTTCCAATAATGTCAAAATATATGTCTAGGAGTTCAAAACATGAATCTAAGTCTCAAAATCTTGAAATGTAGACTTCGTGAAACCAAATGTAAATCTTTCACCAAAACTCTGCAAAACCTTAGCAATGTTATAAAGGAGGAATTAAAGCCATTCGAATTGCATAAACACCAATCACCTGTAATTAACCTCAACTGAACAAAAATCAATCCAAATGTAATCCCCTATTTTCTTCTTTGTCAAAGCAAAACAAATCCAATTACTCTTGCACAAATAGCCTTAATTTGGGAAATTGGAGCTGATTTTCAATGCACTCCAAATAACCCTAACTTCTGCTTCATTAGACTCCATAATACCTATATTAAATGAGAAAGTACATATAAACTTCTCACTATCACCTCTCAGAACTCTTCCCACTCCAGCCTTAGCAGTTTTGTCATGCACCAGAAATTTTTCATTTTTTCCATCCACAGGATGGACCTTTCCACTCACATTACTTCCTTGACTTTCTGGAGTTAGTCCAATTTTTTAGCTATTGGGAGGAAGCCATAGGATCCAAACCGTTGTAAGGAAAGCCACCGAAGACAGCTTTGAGTCAAGAACCCAATCTGATCATGAAGATTAGTTGATAGACCTCATTTAAACATACCTTCTTTTGATTGAACAATAGTACCATTTATTTGTATTTTTGTTTCCAAGTGGTTCATAACATAATATAAAAAAGTATACATCATGCGTTCTTTTGATCTGATACTATCGGAACTAATATATTCTCAACCATGGGATCATTATGATATATAGCCACACTTAATGGCAATTTTTTTTCTCTAAGGTCCACGGTTCAGGTATTGTGGAAAAAGTTTGATACTAATTAGATCATTGAACCCTTCTGTATATCATCCCCTTTCACATCTAGGCGACGTGAGCAGGAGGTTATTTTTTTTTTTTTGTTTTACCTATATGTTACTTTTCCACATACAAGTTGCTTACAGTCTCTCACATCCCCTCTTTCAAACTCAAAAATGTTTCCTTCTCCAAAGAAGATCCCAATGCCAATTTATACCATCCCATAAGAGCAGCAGTATTCTCTTTCCCATTTGATACAGAGAACAATCTGGGGAACCTTTCTTTCGAGGAACAATTTTGGATCCAAGTGTCATTGCCAAAGCTAATACTGTCATCATTGCCAACCTCTTTGCAAAGATTATCATTAATGTTCCTTCCACACCTACTATGAGTGCTCAATGTGTCTTGTATAGATTTCCATAAGAAGGTTCACTTGCCTTTTGTAACCAGGTTTCATCCTTCATGCTGTACTTTACACAAACTAGCTCCCTCCATGAGGCTTCCTTTCCGTTAGTTAACCTCCAAATCAATTTAAATAATGGGGTATTATTTGTGCCAAGCACAGAACCAATACCAACTCCACCGAATTCCTTTGATTTGACAAGCACATTCTAGTTAACATCGTGAAGTGATTTTCTATGGAGTCACTATTACCCAGAGGAAGTCTCTTTTGGAGCTTTTTCAATTTTTTGCTATCAAGGCACGTAATTTGAATAGAGACACATGTATCAGATTAGCAAGAGTATACCCCCATATGATAGATGCTGCTTCTCCCAGGAAGCTAAGCTATTTACACTCTTCCAATAACTGAATTCCATGTTCATAGCCTTCCTAATTTTAGCACTTAAAAAGGCATTCCCAAATATTTCGCTGGAAGGACTCAAACCTGACACTTAGTGTTTCAATAATCTTGATTGTTCTGTCCTAACACACACAAATACCAATAAGGGAGCTTTTGAAGCAATTGACGTTAATACCTGAAATAAGCTCAAAGCATTTGAAAATCTTCTTAATGTGATCAACAACGAAACTGACTCTGGCATGGCAAAGATCCAATTCCAAGGTGCCATCAGCACACTGGAGGAGTGATACTAAAGTTTCATAATTATTTAAAACTTAGGATGCCACAGATAATACTAAGTTTGCAAGCATTTGTGAGAGGTTGGTTAAACCCTTCAGTTGCAATGTTAAATAAGAATGGGGATAATGGATCCCCCAGTCTGAGACCTTTCTAATGCTGACTGCACACGGACAATTATAAACAAGAATGGCTATCTTTGTTGTTTGTAGGCACTCTATTTGATTTCCATTCTTTATACCTATTGAGAAAACCCAACTTTGTCATTACGGAGTCAAATGCCTTTTCAAAGTCAAATACTTAAATGCATCTCTCTTTTATCCCTTTCCGAGTTTATCTCAAAACATTTGCATGTTGATGCCCATTTGTATTAACAATATGATTGCATTTGTTCATTACTAGTTGATCTTAAATAGAACTAATAGCTAAACCCAATGTGCAAAGAAGTTTAGTTTTAACTTTTCAATATTTCTAGTGCCTGTAAATCTCATCCATTGTAGATTTTTTTTGTAATATCAATAGGTGTTTTGTCTTTTTGCTTGCAAATGGTAGCAACAAATTTTCTACATTGTTTTATGATATCACATGGATGTTACATGATTGTTGACTTTTTACATGCTATCATGGATTACGATTGATTGTACCTAAAATAATGTATTAACAATTTGCTGTAATTGGCGAGTGGGGAGAGTGTGTCAAAATTATCATTATGGTAGTATTTATAGTTTTATTAGGAGTCTTGTGCCCTCATAGATAGTTGTCAACTTGAAGAGCAACTATATGCTGATTTAACAGGGGAAAAATAAATTTAAATATGGTTGTCTCAAATAAAAACAAAAGGTGGGGATAGTTGGAGACACTAGTCTATGCAAGACAAACTAGCAAACTTAATGTGATGATTACTTATTTATTTATCTTTTTATGAAAGAAGAGCAGAAACTTATAAGTTTTTATTGATAACCTTCACCTATGGAGAAAAATCATGGTTATGTATACCATGGTAGTAAACTTAGTGTAATGATGCTTATGAATAGTCTGTAAATAAAGTTCCTTAAACTTGTGTGCATAAAGTTAGAACAAAAAAGGTCAAATTTAAAGTCTACTTGCAAATCGATGAGGTAAAATGGTGAAGTAAACATAATTTGTTCTCACTCAATGAAAACGGCGCCAAGGAGAGAACAAAAATAATAAAGAACTCCCTTTCTCATCAAAACCTAGAACACTAAATTTTAATTCGAAAATTCACATTAAATATATATCTCCATAAGATTTACCCTCTAGTCATTAATGAGCCCCTTTTTTTTTTTTTTTTCCAAGAAAGATTAAAACCTTTGAAGAAAGGATTGAAGTTGAAATACACTAAAAATCACTCTGCACAACAAGAATCGAAGTTAATAGAAATTTTGAAAACAGTGCAAGACCCAAAATTAATAATTTAAATATGCATACTTTATTTATATGCGTATAGTTTTTTGAGATCTAACAACACATACTTGAACAACTCGCAAAGTTATTTAGTTCGTGATCACCCCAAACTATTAGAAATCTCAAATCATTATCCAACATATTATAATTAGTATGTTTATATCGCTTTCTATAATATCGCTTATTCTAAAAAAAAATTTATCACTATACTATACATGTCTATATACATATTTTTCACATTAAATTCTTTTGCGCTGTAATTTGCGTCAGAAGGTTTGAATTATTCTTACATGTAAATGATACATTAATTGCTTGTACCATTTGTAACAATGATTACCATTGTTGTCGCATTAATATTTCTTTAACTAAATCTATTATTCACAAACTTTAATTCAGTAACTCTATTATTGGGCTAAGATTATGGAAATATGTAGATTTAGGGTTGGTAAATGAAACATGACTGGAATTATTGGTAATTATAAAATGTTAGACCCTGTGAAATTTCTTGACAAGTATCTGTAAACTGTATACTTCTTATTCCTTGTCCTTCTTTATTATTTATTTATTTTTTGTGTTTTGATTTGGTAATTAAATCTTTTCTAGAGGGAAAAGTTGAACTTAGTTTAGATACAGATTTTATGACTGATTTGAGTAGTGGTTCCAAAAAAAAAATAGTGACACCAATATTTTGATAGTAACTAGTAAAAGAAGTTACATGTAAATTACATAAATTAACTTGATTACTTATATTTCAACACAATTTAATCTTAAATGCATTTGATTATTTCTGGGTTTCAAAATTCTTCAGCTTGCAGGAGACGATGCACCGCTATCGGAAGCACAAAACGGAAATTCAAACCGACGATACATTAGTTGAAGAAAACACTCCGGTAATGGCTAGGCCTCCTCTGTTTGATTTTTACCAATTTGGTCTTCACAATTATTAGAGACTCTTATGCTAGCAACACCTTGGCTAATTTTTTTTTTAATTTTTGTATTTATTGTAAAATTCATTGTTACAAATATATGTATGTTTCTTTCATTGTTTTATGATATACTTAACAAATTAACCTTAATTAGCGGTGTCACTGTGGGTAGACTGACAATTAATTAGTGTCCGACTTCATCTGGCAGCATTTGAGGCTTGAAGCAGCAGACATGGCGAAAAAGATACAGCTTCTTGAAGCTGCCAAACGGTTGGAAAAGGCCTAATTTGAACTTAATAACTTGTTTGGCATATCTAAATTAAAGTACTTGTCAATATATTTTGACTGAAAACTGGCTCTGGAATTTGCATTAGGAAATTCGAGGGAGAAGGTCTTGGTTCATGCTCCATTGAAGAACTGCAACAAATTGAACAACAGTTGAGGAGGAGTGTAGGCCGTGTTCGGGCAAAAAAGGTTCATTATATACATGCATACATATTTCATATCTATATATGAAGTACCGAGTTAATTATTATATGATTACCAAATTAAAGCTTTAATATTTGACTTTCATCCAACATCCTTTTTGTTTTTTTGTTTTGTTTTTTTTTTTTTTTCAGATGCAAGTTTACGAGGACCAGATTAAAACACTTAAAGAAAAGGTGTTTAGAGATTTATAAGCACCGCATAAAATTGAATCTTTCAAATTAATTTTGTCGCTATTTATTTATATTAACAATTCACACACCTTAATTTATCTAATTACTAATTGCTGATGATGCTGTATTTCTTTATT
>QLOD02000013.1:41241256-41264995 GCA_003260245.2 Sideroxylon spinosum | reverse complement strand
ATATATATATATATATATATATATCATATTATTATATAATAGCCATTTCCATTATCTATGTCAATTGTCAAAAATAGTTGCTCTTGCTGAAATATGTTTCCCTTGTGCAAGTAATAATGCCATACGTTGAGGGGCTTCTTTTGCCTATTGTTTCTTAAATATATTGTTAGGGACAAAATTGTAAAGTTGGTAAAACTATAGTCAAAACAGAGTTCTGTAATGTTTAGACTTAATGTAAGTTAAGACACTATAATCTTGAGTTAAGTAGAAGTGTAAAGAAATAGAATTCTGTAATGTTTAGATTTAGTGTAAGCTAAGACACTATAGTCTTGATCAAGTAGAAGTGTAAAGTTTCAGGAAAGTTATCCAAATACTCTTAGAAGTATGAAACGAGTTGAATAGAGCCAGACGAATAATAACGCAGGAAAACCGCAGGAAGTACGTTCTGAGTCGTGGGATAAAGCCGAGAGTGGAGATCAGAAACTTTGGTCATGCGGGATCACCGTGGGAAGGGCGCGGGATAACCGCGGGAAGGCCGCGGGTGCCTTCTTCCCGCGAGGTAACTATTCTAGCTTCAGTTCTCCTGATGTTAATCCTATTCGTCCCAGGTTTTATATGATATAAAAAGGAGAACGTATCTAGGGTTTCATAGAGAGTCAAGAACAAAGAGAATATTCATTAAAGCGTAAGCCAAAAGAGTTTCAAAGGTCTTTCCATAGCTTAACCAAGCTTTTCATTTCTTGATCCGAAGAAGTTCAGATTCGTGGTTTGTGATCGTTGTGGATTCAGCAGAGCTACTGAGGAGTCAGTATTGTGCATTCGAGGAGTCGGAGGGCTTTTGCTAGGAGTTGGTGTATCAAGGATTCGAGCAAACGTCAAATAGAGTATAGAGTCGAGGGGTCGATCTATCGAGAGTTTTGAGTTTGTAACCAACATTTATTTTAGTGAAAGTTTTTAGAGGAGTTTCCTGTGTGGATTTTCTTGTCACATATATTGCTTTCTGCTTTCAATTATTTATGTGTTTGATTGTTTGAGATATTTAGCATACTGTGCAATTTCATATATTTTGATCTAACCATGTATATTATGCAAAACTTTGGTACTTCAGTGTGCTTTTTTAAATGTTCTTGAAGATGCTGCAAATGAAGTATCATACATCATTAACTAGAGCTTCTCGGTAAGTTGTAACTGCATTTGATGGTTCACATATATAAATATATACATATTTTGGATAGATGAAAAATATAACCAAAGGTTTTTTTGGAGGATACCAGAGGAATCTTTTTTTCTCAAATTTCTTCATCGCCGTTGCTTTTTAAACATAGCTCCATCAAATGTTTTTACATGAAAAAAATTTTAGATGGTCTCTCACGGTGTTTACTGATGCAACTAATGATTATAATAATATTTTATTATAAAAATTTCCTACTTCATTTTTCAGTTTCCTTCAAGGATATTTAACTATAGATTTTATTTTATTTCGGGTAATTTTAAAGTATTTACTTATATTTATAAATATTTTTTAAAATATTTTATTTTGTTAGAGTGTTTATTTTTTACGGGGTTTATTTTATTATTCAAATTTGATCTGATATTAAAGTTGTCCCTTTTTTATATATTCTGTAGTTAATTATTTCGGGTTTGATTAGGGGGATGAGAAGGAGAGATAGCAACCATTCTCCACGGATAGCTTCTATGCTCTTGGAGACGTCCATAAGGCCATTAACTTGGGCCCAAGTCCACCAAACACAACTTACTTAATTGGTCCAAAGTCCAGATTTGTGCAACTTAAATTGCAAGTCTTGACTAGCGCAGTGGTTCCCTAAATTTGAGAGATTTGACCAATTTTGAATTTTCACTATTTATCTATGTGAAAAGTATACTATTGATTAAGCAATTTGTACTTCATCATCCCCACGCTGAAGAGATGATAGAATAGAATAATACATAAAGATTATATATAATTATATCTATATAATAAGTTTGCTCATTGATGGGACATGTATGATATAGGGGAGAGAGAGAGAGAGGAGAGGAGAGGAGAGGAGGAGGGGAATGGAGGGAGGGGGGAGGACTGGGTGTGGGTCCCACGTGTATTTAGGCACGCGTCACACCTAGTATATATATAAAACAGGTTCATTCTCACAGCCTATGGGATTGGAGTGAGAAGTGGGAAGAGCAAAGCAGCTGTTTGCAGTAGCTGCTGAAGTAGAAATTCAAATTCATGGAAAGGGACTAATTAGACCTTGTTCTTTTGTCTGGAGCTGGAAAATAAAGCACTATTGAGAGGGTAACCTAGCTTATAGGGAAACAATGCAGGACAACTCTGATGAAACCTTATTTGTTAGCTGAGCATTCATGTCTCCAAGTTGATGCTCCTGACATTTTAACCGATAAACACATCCATAAAATTATTAAAAAAATATATGAAATGTGATAGTAAAATTACATATAGCGTTGTTGTAATTTATAGAAGGTATGAACTTTAGTATTAATTGTGTTTGATTTTTTTTTTCTAAAATATGTTAAATATCTTTACATTTTAAATCATGATATTGGGTTGAGATAAGATTAGTAAGAAAAAATCATTTCATTAATTGTCAAAATAATTCAGGCACATCAATACTCGTTATTTATACTTAAATTCTGTAGGTGTATGTGAACACTCATACGTAATAAGTTCTTCGAGTAAAAAGTACAATTGTTTTCAACTGTATAGTTACATTAAACACATTGGATGAAAAGTACAGAGTTTAACATTAAAATTGTTTTTTTTTTAAATTTCGTTCTAAGATTCCCTGAGTTTTTATTAGTAATCGCCTAGATCCCTCTAACAAACTTTTTAAATTTTGTATTCGGTTTTTATTTTTATAATAAAAAATTTAAAAATGTATTTAATAACAATTACTGTTGGTTAATGTTGAAAGGAGACCTATAGTGACAACGGATAGCAATGGTGGCCAACAAGCAGCAAAAGTGATGGCGCTTGGCAATGGAGATGACCAATTACGAGTGATGGTTATAAGTGGTGGCAGTAATAGTAGCTGTGGAAGAAAATAAAAACTTAATAAAATACAAGTTTTATTTGTTCATAATATTCGAAACTTTTAAAACAGTTTCCATTCTTTTTAAAATATAAAATATAAAAATAAATTTACCAAACATATTTTTGTGTTTCAATTTACAAAATTTTGAAAATAAAATTAAAAATTTTGTCAAATGGATAGGCTCCCTTGTCAAATTTTCTATAATAGTGTTTCTAAAATAAAGTAAAAAATAATTTTAAAATCTTTTTTTTGGAAAAAACTACACATCAAAAACCTTTACCGCAAAGAACAATGTAAAGAGGCCACGGTCAAGACTTCCTGGGATCGAGGATGAAGCCATGACTTATTGTCCAGATGACTAAATTTAGACTAACAATACATGCTATGTAGTTATAGTGAAAATTGATATTTTTATTTGCACGTACTAACATTGGATCTTGTGATATTTATTATTTTATTTTATTTTCTCGATTTTTAAAATATTATTTACTATTAGTCTATTTGTATTGAGCAATAAAAATTTAAAATATTTAGATAAAGAATATTTTTATATACTTCGATTTTTAGTGTCCATCACTTATATTTTGGATTACTTTTTTTTTTCCTTAAACTTTTGTGTCATTAATTATATATGTTCGGTTCAATTATGCCTGGATGGTAAAATTAGTTGACTTTTTAAATTTTGTAATATATATGATAATCTTTTTGACCAAATCATTAAAGTTGTTGAAAATATTATTAAATTTAATGGTATCCGATTTAAATAAAAATTTTAATCCATACAATATTCCAAAAATGGTTACCAAAAATATTACTAGTTTTAATCGGTGTGGTCCAAGTTTAAAATTCTGACTCTAAATTTATATGCATTAGCGATATTTTTTTGAATCAATTATTTTATAAAAAATTTTGATCTAAAAATTTATATATACCGGTGGTATTTTTCTAACTGGTTTTTTATATTTTTGAAATTTTAAGAGAGAGTAATAACAAAAACTAATTATTTAAAAATTATTTATACGGGCAGCATTGTTTTTTTTTTTAGTATCATTAAAACTTACACTTCCTGTAATATTCATTCAGATTCCAGTGTCGTCCAAAATTGTGTTTGAAGAGATTTTTAAGTTTCATTTGGTTTGTATTTTTATTTTTAATTTTTATTTTCTGTTTTTAGTTCATTTTTTATTTTATAAAGCTAACTGGCAGCTTTCAAAAATGGCTACCGCATCTATGCTTTGCTACGATTTGGTGCGGAACTGAAAGCGAAGGAAGCTTAACGTAACTTTTGAAAATAAAGAAAACAGTTTAAATATATTTAATTACTTATGTTTTTAAAATTTATTTTAGAAAACAGAAAATAAGTTTACACATGAAAAACAACAAAAAGTCATTTTGAACGTTTTCAATCTAAAACAAGAAAAATCTCAAAATAAGAAAAATAAAATATTTTCTGTTTCTTTAATTTAAAACATTTAACACATAAAATAAAAACAGAAAACAGAAATAATTAATGGGGTCGGATCATCACGTTACAGCTATGATATTTAAAACAAAACTATATGACTGTAATTGACCTTTATCTTGAGCTCTACCTTGTGTTCCGTCATTATCTGTGTCTACCTAATTACAAGAAATTAAAAAATGAAATTAATGAAAGAAACAGGATAGATTAAAGCACTGTTGATGTAACAAACTCATTAGGACCATAAATTCAGTATACATGTAAAAAAAAAAACTTGTTTTCATTATTAAATAAACTTTACTAAATTAATGATTTTTAAAATATATATATTTAAAATAAAATAAATAAAATATATTGAAATTAATTTTATAAAAAAATTAATTAGTTTGTTAATATGATTTTAATTACTATATTAAGTGTATCTTTTTCATTTTGAAAAAAAAATATATAACCATTAAAATATAAATGTTAACCGAGATGCAAGTTTTTTTTGTTGGGTTATAAATAGAGATTTTTTAAAAAAAAAAAATTCAAACTAAAGCACCTTAAATTATTTCCATGGAAGGATACGCAGTAAAATTATGCAATACACATACATATTTATACACACACTCACACATCAAAATGCAGAGGAATGAGCATCTGAAACTCCATCTATATACGTACCAACCTTTGCCTAGTTTGTGCAAGAGCTCCTTCAAGCTGTATCTCAAGATTTTGTAACTTTCACATTAAGCGGTCCAAAATCTTCCCCGAGCAAGTTGCTTTAATAATTTTCATTAATCATTAGTTCAAGTTTTCTCAAGATCATAGAAAATTTATCCAGTTATTACTTTCAGAATCCCATAATTAGATGAGATAAGTACAAACTGGAGCAAACATCCTCAATCAAAAAAAAAAAAAAAAAAAAACTAACTTATTCCATGTTTAATGCTATTAACATCATCGTACTCGACTCTATCCTAATTAAATTTACTCGACTCTATCCTAATTAAATTTGTTAAAGGTAATTTAAAAAGACTCTTTTCAAAGATATATATATATATATATATATATAGGTCTATTTGATGCATAATAAAATATTGAAAAATTCTGAAAATCTCTAAAAGTAATTCACTTTTTATCTCACTGAATGTATTATGAACGTACACTTTACCTTACTTTGTGTCACTTTTTTATCACACCAAACACCACTTATATAAATAGACTTAGAATGCTTATGTTTCTTTTATTCTAGCACTTGATCAAATAATTTAATAAGATATGCATGATCCTAATTAGAACATCTAAAAGCCTATACAGTAGTCCATTAGGATCCATTTGCCACATTATCATTCAACATTAGTTAATTCCAGTTGAGTTATATTAGGGTCAAATAAAATGACCTCTTAAATGTGTGAGGTATGCTTGGGGTAAAGATTTGACGAAAGAAAATAAAAGGATGAAAAACATGTAAGAAAAAAATATAAATTTTTAAATATATATTATTGCCCAAATGATTAAAATTTTTTGCCTTTTTCCTTTATTAATATAATTGTCATTTAATTTAATTATTTTTAATTTATTAAATTCTACAAATTTTCTTACAATTTCACCACAATGCAAATAAAAGAAGATCGAAATTTTAAATTTCTATCATTTCATTTTTATTTAATAAATTATTGATCCAAACACAACTTTAACAGTAAAGAATAATTAAACATAAACCTTAAAGCTATATTTATATGAAAAATTTTAGATTTAAAATTTTGACAGATAATAAATGTAAGAATGAGAATATCCCATCTTATCCTATGATATTTCCCATCCCCTGTTTTGAGGATTAGCAATTTGGAGGGATTGCTAATCCCTTTACTTTTTAATTGTTATCAAATATAAAATTTGTGAAACTTGTAAATATCAAGCCTAATTCCATTCTAACCCCCGCAATATTCAGACGAACACAATCTAACTGATGGTTAACGAGTCAGTCTAATGAATTAGTTTGTAAAAAATTAAATCATTTAAATTGTTAATGAAAAAATTTATAGTTACATAAAATTAACGACGTTATGACTTAATTCCCTCCGTACATTTTAAAATGTATAAAATATACATTGCAATATTTATGTATTCCTTTCCTCTCACGGTCCCACTCAAAAGTAGAAAAGAATATCTATTATACCTTTCTCTGTCCATCTGACTCTCACTTTCTATCTGTATTCCTCCCCACATTGGCCAATTATACACGCGCTTCAGTTTCTCTTCCCCTTTCCTTTTGCATCTAATTTTTCCTTCTGGATTTAAGTTACCATAATAAGGTGTGTTTGGTATCTAAAAACATTCTAAAAATTTATTTATTTTTTATCTTAATATAACACACTATGAACTCACATTTTATCTCATTTTTATCATTCCAAACACATTCTAACTAAAGGATATGATTTTTTCATACAAATATAGGCTAAGTTTAGATATAATTTGGGAAGAAAAAAAACTAATTTTTTTGTAACTAGCTAATTACTTGCTGTTAAAAAGTTATTTTTTTGTGTTTGGGAGGGGAAAAAACTAACTTTTAATAGCTAGTTTTTTAACTTTCTGTTAATTTGACATTTTTGCTCTTGAAGGTTTAAAAGAAGATAACTTTGGAAATTTTAAAAAAAGCCAAAAAACTAGTAGTTAGTAGCTGAGTTACTAACTTCTCCATGCCAAACGGATAGATTCCCAAATTTTTTTAAAAATTTTAAAAAATTTCAAAAGTTTTCAAATTCTTTTAATTAAAATTTACCATTTGTCATTTTTACATTACATCAACATTAATTTTTGATTCTTTTTAAAAAAAATTTTGAAACTCTAAATAGCTCACAATACTAGTATATAATACTATTATTTTTGAAAGATGTTATTAAGGGGATGTTTAGTGTAGTAAAAAATAAGATAAAATAAGATAAAGTGTAGAATTCGTAATATATACAGTAAGATAAAAAGTGAATTGATTTTAGAGTTTTACAGTGTATCAAACATCATATATATATATATATATATATATAGAGGGAGAGAGAGAGAGAGAGAAGAGGGGGGGGGGATGAATAAGGAAAGTTGGCTGTGGCATGTGCTTTATGCGGTCATATGCCCTTGCTTCCCTTTCTATTGATGATAACCAAAAATAGGAACTGATGAGAGAATCAATCAACTCCTCCACTTGTTCACCTCGCTGCCCCTACTCGTTTTAGTACTTTTCTGGGTATTGCTTTCTCAGACCTTATAAATTTGTTGTTTCCTACATTTGAGCCCTACAGATTTTTCTTTCTCCTCTTCATCTCCATCCCAAAACTCTTTGCTGGTGATACCCTTAAAAAAAAAAAAAAAGTTGTTTGTTTCAATCATCATAGACGCACAGTAAGTACCTGTTCAAGCTTTCTTGTGCTGATTGTTTCTATATAAATTTGTATGTATGTGTTCACGAGTACTGTTTAGGTTTTGGGTATTTGGAGATGGTGAGAGGGAAGACTCAGATGAGGCGTATAGAGAACGCCACGAGCAGGCAAGTCACCTTTTCCAAGAGGCGGAATGGGTTGCTGAAGAAGGCCTTTGAGCTCTCCGTTCTTTGCGATGCCGAGGTTGCCCTTGTCGTCTTCTCTCCCAGAGGAAAGCTCTATGAATTTGCCAGTTCAAGGTATGATTTCTGTATCTAAATGCGTCGAATTGTTGACTTTATCATGTTTCTGTCTATCGATTTTTTTAATTTCTGCGTCCATAAGCATTGAAATGTTGTGGGTTTACTTGGTTAATTTTGAAATATACATTTACAGTATTCTAGGGTTATATGGATCTCTCTCAGTTGGTTGAATAGCTAGGTCCTGTGTGCTTGATTATGGTTTTATATTATTTTTTTTTTTGACATATCTTAGGTATTCAAAGTCAAGAGGATGCTAACTTACTTCGAGCTTAGAGTTTGATTATGGGTTTGTCTTATTTTTTTGACATATCTTATGTATTCAAAGTCAAAAGGATGCTAACTTACTTCGAGCTTAGAGTTTTGTGTTTCTAACGACAAGTCTCCATGATGTGTTGACTGTACTTTGCAGTAAACTTATTTGTTCTCTTTAATACATTAAAAATGGGGGCTATAATATGCAGATCTTTAAATTCCTTCACACAGATTAAAATTGTCTTAGCTTAGCTTTACATTTTCTTTTCCGTGGGTTTGAAAATATTGTATTTGCAAATGATATAGATTCCAGATTGAGACTTCAAACCCAAACTTGGTATATAATACAGGTGATAGACATGAAATTGAACTCTAACGTATGGTTAGAGACAAGCAATAGAACTTTGAAAGGCACAAAACTGAGTACAAGTTAAATTGTAATTAATAGCTCAGTTAACATTACAATTAAATTGTAATTAGTGGCTCAATTAATATTACTGACTGACCCTTGTTATTGTTCATCTCTAACCATACGTGATGTTAAAGTTCAATTTCATCATTCATAACTACTTTATCAGTTATTATATGTTAAGTTCCCGTATTATATATTATGTTTGGGTTTGAAGTCTCCTCTTGAAATCTATACATCATTTGTAAATACTATATTATTGTTAGTATTTTCTCACATTGTCATGAAAAAAGAGTTATTTTTTTTTATTTAAATGATGGACTTTCCTGATTTTTTAACACCTAAATTTTAAAGTTGAAACCTTCCTTTTAATCATACATACGGCAACATAAGGGCTTTTCCACTTTTCTTATATTAACATGTAGATTTTGAGATTGTAATCCTTCTTATTATATGTTGATGGATTTCTTGATATTGTTTGTTTATTTTTTTCGTATATGTAAGTCCAACGTGAGAGGAGAGGGGTTTTTGTTCCATCTTAATATTTAGGTTTTAAGATTGAGATCATTCCTCTTATATCTAATTAGATTTTTTGACATTATTTATTTATTTTTCTCCTGCAATGCTTGAGTGATATTTGCAGTGACTTAAGGTAATGCCCATGTCCTTTCAATCGCCATATCAGAATTCTTTTCACTATCTTAAATGCTTGGAATGACCACAGAGAGAGAGAGAGAGAGAGGGGGTAATGTAAAGTGTTTGATCGGATTCCAGGCCAGTTTGAGTGGATTATTATTTCTTCTTATGGTCTGTAATTGTATTAACCCAACTCAAACATCAACAAAAGCTAATGCAATCTTAATTCATCTCCCTTCTTCGTATTTTTTTTCTTTTCTTCTCTCTCTCTCTCTCTCTCTCTCTCTCTGATATATATTCCAGCACATGCCATCACTTGTCCCCTCAATTCTTGACCCAAATTCCCTTGCACTCCCATGTGACTGCAATGCATTCAGCTTAAAACACCCCCTCCTCCTTCTGTCTCTCTCTCTCTATATATATATACACATAGATGTGCTATTTTGGGTATTTATGAAAACAATTAGGCTTCATTTGGATAATTAAAATTTTATATTGACGAGTTTAAAGTTATATTCTATTAAAATATAAGTGAGAGTATTAAATAATGTAATAATACATAATTTCTAATAATTACCGACAAAGCAATGGTGCCAGTACTAATTTGATAGAAGTAGAGATGAAAGGAGTTAGATTTGTTCTAGCGAGGAGATTCTTGAATTCTTAATAATGATTCCACTACTTTCTTAATAATGATTAAACTACTTTTTAAAATGGTAAAAAATTATTATTATGAAGAATTGTAAATAATTTTTTTTTTGTGGTGATTTGAAATGTATTATAATTCAATAAGTTAAACTACTTAAATTTATGATGAAACTCTTATATAAATCAATAAAGTCAATATTTAAACAATTTTCTCAAATAGTTAGTAATAAATTTATTAATTTCAAATTTATAAATACAAACATATATAACGTTACGTTATTGTATTTAGATGATTTTTTTTTTTTTTTATGTTTTATTTGGTTATTGGTTTTGAATTAATTTGTTAACATGATATTCTTCCACTATAAGTGAAGGTATTAGATAGAGATTTTTATTTGATTTAAAAAATTTTCTTTCTAAATATGGTTGGGTAAATTAGGAACTTCTTGACACAAACAATAAGAGTCTAGATATGGTAGTAGTAGAGATAATAGGAGTTAGACATCGTTCTCTCTAGGAGCGGATTTCTTGAATTCACAAATACATAAAAAGAGATAGCATGAAATTTTTTAAACAAAATATTTTCCTACTAGGTGGGGTTGGTTATATGGATTTAACGATATCATTCAAATCTGTTTAGGGCCATGTTCTTCGTTAGATCCATGTAGGGAAGGTCATATTTAATAGTTTTTTTTCCAATTATTGGGTCTCGCTCTCCATTTCCTATTCTTGGTAATCTTCATACTTTCACACATTTGAATAGGTGCATTCGTTGGACGTTTTCTAACATGACTGAACCATCTTAATCAATTTTCTTACATTTTATCTTCCATTGGTGCTATTCCTACTTTATCCCTAATCTCCTCATTCCTAATTCTATCTCTCTTTGTGATCCCGCACATCTATCATAGCATTCTCATTTCTACAATTGTCATCTTCTGAATATGACTATATATTATTTCCCAACACTCTGATCCATAAAACTACGCTAGTCTACCGCTATCTTATAATACCTTTCTTTCAACTTGAGGGAGACATTCCGATCACACAAGACTCTCAAAACGTTCCTTCATTTGATCTATCCAGCCTGAATCCCGTGACTTATATTAGTATCAATCCATCCACCCTATTGCACCATAGATCCAAAATACCTAAAGTTTTCTTTCTCGATAATTTTTTGTGTGTCTAAACTTACTTCTATGCTACCAGTTGTCCTATTTGAACTAAACTTGCATTCCATATATTCCGTCTTGTATCGACTTAGCCTAAACTGTTTTGTCTCTAGAGTTTCTCGCCACAATTCTACCTTAGCGTTCACTCATTCTCTCCTTTTATCGACTAAAACAATGTCATCTGGAAATAGTATACATGCAACTTATTCTGAACATGTTTTGTAATTTTATCCATAACTAGATTTTTTCAAGAAATAAAACTTCATTCATAATTGGGTTCTAATAGTTAAAAGATAAATCATAACCAAAGTAAAAAAATATTAATTAAAATACAAAAAACATAGCCAAAGTAGGAATTATAAATAAAAAAATAAAATCTATTAAAATGGAAAAACTAAATATAGAAATGATCTAGTAAATTTAAAAGTTCTAAGAAATAAAAAATTATAAAATATGAGTTAAGTTTAAATTTGGATATTATAGATTTCGGCTAATAATCTAAGAATATATGACACTTAAAAGCAAGATTATGACATAAATAAAAAAATAAAATAATAATTTTAAACCTAATAACTTTTAGAGCAACTTTTCCAACTGCAAGCGTTAAAATAGTATTCAACCACTTGAACCATATATCCAATTTCAATCGCCTCTCCTTTAAAACGAATTATGGCATGGCGTATCATTTTAGGAAGTACAACTTCCTATTCCTCTTTCTTGATAGAGTTGTCAGTTACCACGAATCATGACATAACATATCAACGTGCATACATTGTCCTTGTCATTGTCCTTTGTGCCATTTCCTGGATAGTCATCTTTTACATTCTTTTCATGTACTTGAGGAGGAGCACAAGGATCAATGTTAGCATCAAATTCTGTAGCTATTTATTCTGTATTTTCCATGGTTTTGTATTTTTAGAGGTTACGGGACTGCAAGTGAATTTTTTAATCACTAAGTTATTTTATAAAAAAGTAATATAAAATTTTAATACAATATAAAATATTTTAAAATTTTTATTTAAAGACAATTATTTCAACTGTCTGAGTCATAAAATTGTTTATTAAATTTTAGTATAACTCTTTAAATAATAGTTTGAGATTGATTAAGTAACAATTATTATATAGTTATTTTAAAACAAAAGTTTAATTAAAGATGAAAAAGAATATCTTATAATCAGTGAAAATTAAAAAATTATATTCTATTTAAATTAATTTATAAAATAATATCTCATAAAAGTATTAATAATATTCATAAAGTAATACATTATATAAAAGATAGATATGTAAAAATATATACACATACACAGTACTAGACGAAAATTATACCATAAGCTAGATATTCCAAACCATCAACAGAATAACAAAAAGGGTCAAATATAACGAGAAAAGCTTAATGAGGAAAATCTCAAAAAATTTTACTAAATAACAAGCATTGGTTATAAAACTCAACCTCGAAATAGACTCTACTCCTTGACTTTACGTTCTTGACTTTTGTTCGAATTCTTGTGTAAACCCTAACTACGTCTAAAGGTGTAAATTGAACAAATTGGTGCACGTAGAATTTCTAGCAATCTGCTAGAGGCTTAAAACCACACACCTCATGGGAAGGGTCTTCTCGCGAGCTTCTCATAATTCAGAGCGAGGATCCTATACAGCCACATCCTTTATTGCATGCTCTTGGTATCTTCTAGTGGCTCAGAGCATCCCGCGGGCTTCCCATGATGTGCAATCTAATGCTTGTTCTAATTTGCTCTTCTAGGCTCAACTTGATATGACCTGAGCCTTTACAAACTTTACCTAACTTGAGACTCTAGTGACCTAGCCAACACTAAGTCTATAGATTATAGAACACTTGTTTTGATATGATTTTACCAATTTACATTTATATCTCTAACACAATATATATATATATATATATATAAGAGATTGGGAAGAAGAGATCAAAGTGATGTAAAGGAGGTAAGGTTTCATTGGCGTGGAGGGCACGTGCTGCTGGGTGGAGAGCAAGTTGAGACTTAGACAAAATTTAGAAACAAAAGTGACAGAGAATGGAGAGTTTCCGAAATTAAAAAGGAGACAAAGAAAATACATCTTCATTTTGCAGTTTCACTTATTCGTAAACCATGTTGTGATATTGTATTTTCATCCTGGATTTTAAAATCTAGAGATCGCGATATGATTTCGTATTTTTATATTGTCTAAAATCATGATATTATGTCACAATTTCTATTGCAATTTTTATATTGTCTAAAATCACGATATCATGTCACAATATCATTGACAGTACATTGGCAATTGCTTTTTTTCTGAACAATATTTGACCAATTATTTATTATTTTAATAATATAACAAGAAAAATAAAAATTCTACATTTGCATGACCAAGATTTCTTTTGCAATTGATTGATTTTTGAACTTTGACTACATGTGGCCTATTGTCAAATTGCAACTCGATTTGTAAGATCAAGAATCTTCATCATTTGTTGTTTTTTCTGTTTTTGTTTCAGGAGAGATTGTAGCCCTAAAAAACTAGAACTTTATTCTTGTTTACTATATATCCAACAATGGATTTATATAAAAAGACAATGAAAAATCATAGAAAGAGATGAAAAGAAACATATGACTTTATAGGGTATGAATTCCTTTAAATATTCTCCATATCCCCTCTTTTGATTTGATAATTTTCAATTTCGATTGATATCTTGGTGGATTCTTCTTTTGATACCATCCATTCTTTAACATATGGTGATTTGTTTCCTCAACACTTCCTTTAAACTTTAAAAAAAATTAATAATTAATTTTTTTTATAAGTTTGAAAAACTGATATTGATTGAGTTGTAGCTACTCGTTCATATCACTAGTAAGAGTAAACAAAACAAGTCTTTTAATAGGCTAAAAAATATTAGATAAAATTGAAAGAAAAGGACAAGCCTTTGATAGATGAGAATATTGAAAAGTGATAGGGTATTTTATATCACCATGGCAAGTAAAAAGATGAACTATATATTAATAGGCTAAGAATTGAAATGAGTGGATGAGGCCTCATAGGTCGTTGACAAGTCTATGGATTAAAGTTTACAAATTCATTAGTAGAAATATAACTTGAATACTTAGACAAGTGTTCTCTGCTAATAGAGTAAATTGAACTCAACATAGATATTAATTTTAGGAAGATGGATGACTGAAATATACCATGTGAATAAAATTTAGTGCTATTCTTTCTTATTTACAAACCCCCCAATGATGCTTTAAGCAAAACAATGAAATACCACAGAGAGAAAATAAAAAAGAAGAAGAAGAAGAAGATATGACTCTATGTTTTGATTTCCATTAATGTTGTCCATTTCCTTTCCTTTCATTTTGATCTTCTTTTCAAAATATGGTAAATTCTACTATTCAATTTATGCTAGCAGAGATTTGTTTCCTCAACAGTGTTGAGATAATAAATTAATAGCGTAAAATTGTAAAGTTGTCTCATTTTCTAATAATTGAAAATTTAGGTAACATTGGTTGTTAAAACTTTAGTAAAACACTTTGACCAAAAATCTCAAGGGATTGGAAACAGTCAAAGAAAGTCTATACTAATTTACATATAAACTTGTAGGGTTTGTTTTGATTTACATGTAGAATCTATACAAAGCCTTAAAAGCAAAAGGATGTACAAGTTATTCTTTTACTCAAGGTTCCATCTACAGAAATGAAATTATAGTTAAGACTTTTGAATGGGGTCTTTTATTTGTAATATGAACTATCGATTGGTGCAATAGGTAAGGAACAGAATTTCTATTTAGAAAAGTTTTTATTAAAATACTGAAACAATATGCTGTTAGAATAATAAAGTTCTATTGTTTTTCATTGGAAAAAATGTACCTTGGTAAATTTATACACTAAAATATAACAAAATATGCTGATACAATATGTTGCATCCGTGTTAAATTAAAAATTGAGTTCGATAACTTTTTCCCCATCAAATTAAATTGATTTAGAAATTTTCAAAACTATTAGTATATTATTTGTTATTATGACCTCATTTATTAGTAAACTAGATTGAGGGTAGAGTGAAAATTGATAGTAAAGAAGTACCAAAAGTTATCATTTTCTTCCATACCTTGGATCAATTGTTAATTCAAGAAGATAAGGAAATTAAATAGGATATTATTCATAAGATTTGAGTTAGGAGATTAAAATAGAAAAGTGTTTTTAAGCGATATATGACTAGAGAATACCTATGAAACTTAAAAATAAATTTTTATAAAAATTTATGGTACATAAAATTGTATCATTAAAAATTATCACTGTTGTAAGATGAGTGCAGCAAAAATCAAGATGCTTAGACTGGATATGTAAGTAATGCAAGAAAATATGAGATAAGAAATAAATATATCTAAAAAAAAATTTGATATGACACTGATAGAAGAGAAGTTGAGAGAATGCCGTTTGGAATAGTTTGATTATATCTAATATAGAGATAGAGATGCGTCAGTATAGAAAAGTGAGACGATCTAAGTAGAAAAGATAAAAAGGATAAAAGGTGGATCTAAAATAAGTAGAGGAAGAGCATTCATAAATTTGACCCTAACTAATTGGAAACTAAAATTTTGTTGAGTTGAGTTGTATAACCTCAACACACTATATACTTCTACAATTTTCAAGCGAATAGTTAGATCTTTCTTATCTTGGGGATGTTAGCACCATTGTGCTTAAGTTTAATGTTAATAATTTTTGGTTCACGGGAACATTGATGTTGCATTTGTTCTTGAACGTGATTTATTGTATAAATTTTATATATGTAACTATTTATTAGAACATATATGTATTGTAATCGTTTTAGGACAAAATGGATGCCAGTTTGATTCTATATTCTAGCAATATTCTTAAAACAAATATGGTGTTCTTTTTTTTTTTTTGATAAAGAGTAGAAAAACTTTAAATTAGTAAAATGTAATCACATATCTAGAACATGGGGAATAATTTTTCCTATCGAGGTTTGTTCTATAAACAATGATGGCGGTTTTTTTTTTTTTTTTTTTCGGTTTTTTGGATAAAGGAATTGCATAATACCTCATATTTTATAAATTAATACCCTTATTTATGGCCGAGGAATAGTATAATTACATTTGAATGAGAATACCATAAGAATTCCATAACCATCCTTACATTGCAAAAGAGAGAGAGAATGCAACCTAAGTGAAACAATGAATTGAAAAAATCAAGCCATTGTAACCTGGAAGGTAAAAACTGTAGAATAGATTCTCCCAATTCAACCAGAACAAATGCAATCAAGGGTTCGTATCTAAGTGACCACAGCAAGAAAATACGCATACTACCAATTAAGTGAATTAGAAATACTTCACCAACTAAGTCCACCAAGGCAATTATCCAACTCCAAAATGGTGCACAGTCTCTGCTTTTCCATTTATAGACCGGACATTTGCTCATGATGGAGGAGCATACCCATGTAGTGCAGCAGATCAATATGCTTAACATTCTCAAATGAGAAATCACTACCCTTGTATGCAGCATCAATGAATCCAAATATAATTTCTAATAATGTCAAAATACGTCTAGGAGTTTAAAACATGAATTTAAGTCTCAAAATCTTGAAATATAGATTTCCTGAAACATAATGTAAATCTTTCACCAAAACTCTACAAAACCTTAGCAATCTTATAAAGGAGAAATGAAAGCTATTCGAACTGAATAAACACCAAGCACATGTAATTAATGTCAAATATTGAACACAAATAATCCAAATGTAATCCCCTTTTTTCTTCCTTGTCAAAGCAAAACGAATCCAATTACTATTGCGCAAATAGCCTTAATTTGGGAAAGTGGAGTTGATTTTCAATGTACTCCATATAACATTTACTTCTGCTTCATTAGACTCCATAATACCTACATTAAATGACAAAGTACATGTAAACTTCTCATTATCACCTCTCAGAACTCTTCCCGCCCCAGCCATACAGGTTTGCCTAAAGGTGCACCATCAATTTTTCGTTTTCGCCTTCCACAGGATGGACCTTTCCACTCAAATTACTTCCTTGACTTTCTGGAGTTAGTCCAATTTTTTAGCCATTGGGAGCAAGCCATAGGATCCAAAATGTTGTAAGGAAAGCCATCGAAGACAGCTTTGAGTCAAGAACCCCCCCATATGACGAAGATTAGTTGATAGACCTCCTTTCGACATACCTTCTTTTGATTGAACAATATTACCATTTATTTGTATTTTTATTTCCAAGTGCTCCACAACACAGTATTAAAAAAAGTACGCCATGCTTTCTTTTGATTTGATACCATCAGAACTAATATATTCTCAAGCATAGGATAAATGTGATATATAGCCACATTTATGGAAACTTTTTTTTTCCTAAGGTCCACACAGGTGCTGCAGAAAATGCATGATACTAATTAGATCATTAACCCTTTTATGTATATCATCCTTTTTACATGCGATGTTGGATATAAAGAATTATTTTTTTGTTTCATCTTTACGTTACTTTTCTATAAACAAGTCCCAGATAGGCAGATCCCTTATTGTTCTTACATCCACTTTTTCAAACTCAAAAACATTTCCTTCTCCAATAAAGATCCCAATGCCAATTTAAACCATCCCATCACAGCAGTAGTATTCCCCTTCCCATTTGATACAAATAACAACCTGGGGATCTTTCAAGGAATAATTTTGAATCCAAGTGTCATTGCAGAATCTAATATTGTCACCATTACCAACCTCTTTGCCAAGATTATCATTAATGTTCTTGCCAAAACTACTATGAGGGGTCATTGTATCTTGTTTGGATTTCAATAAGAAGGTTTCACTTGCCTTCATGTTGTACTTCACACAAATTAGCTCCCTCCATGGGGCTTCCTATCGTTAGTAGACTTCCAAATGAATTTAAATAATGGGGTATCATTTTTACCAAGCACAGAAGCAATACCAACTCCACCAAATTCGTTTGATTTGATAAGCAAATTCTAGTTATCATTGTAAATTGATTCTCTCCGGAGTCACTGTTGGCCCAGAAGAAGTCCCTTTGGAGCTTTTCCAACTTTTTTGCTATCAAGGCCGGGAATTTGAATTTGGAGACCTGTAGCAGATTAGCAAGAGTAGACTTAAGTAAGTTTATCCCCATATGTCAGATGCTTATTCTCCTAAGAAGCTAAGCTCTTTACACTTTTTTAATAACTGAATTCCATGTTCTTAGCCCTTCTAATTTTATTACTTAAAAGGCATTCCCAAATATTTGACGGGGAGGACTCAACCTGACACTTTAGCGTTTCAGAAATCTTTATTGTTCTTTCCCAACCCAAATAACAATAAGGGAACTTTCGAGATAATTGACATTAAGACCTGAAATAAGCTCAAAGCATCTGAAAATCTTCTTAATGTAATCAACAACAAAACTCTTTGGCATGGCAAAGATCCAAGTTGCCATCTGCAAATTGGAGAAGTGATACTAGAGCTCCACCATTATTTAAAAATTAGGATCCACAGATGTTGCAAGCATTTGTAAGAAGTTGGTTAAACCCTTGAGCTTCTATGTTAAAGAAAAATGGGGATAATGGATTCCCCCGCATGAGACCTTTCAAATGCTGACTGTACTCAGTTGGACAGTTATAAACAAGAATGGCTACCTTTGCTATTTGTAGGCACTTTATCTTCCATTCTTTCTACTTAAATGAGAAAATCCATCTTTGTCTTTACCGAGTCAAATGCCTTTTCAAAGTCAAATCTTCGGCAAGAATCCCTTGTTTATCTTCTCCTTTGGAAACTCATTTAGTATTTATATACTTAAATGCATCTCTCTTTTATTCCTTTCAGAGTTTCCGTCAAAACATTTGCATGTTGATGCCCATTTGTATTAACAATATGATTGCATTTGTTCACCACTAAATGATCTTAAACAGAGCAAATCGCTAATTTTAGTTTGTATTTTTAACTTTTCAATATTCCCAGTGCTTGTGAATTCCGTTCATTGTTAACTTTTTGTAATATCAATAGGGTGTGTTGTCTTTTAGCTTGCGAATGACAGCAATAAGTTTTTCACATTGCCGTATCACACAGATGTTTACATGGTTATTAACATTTTACACACTATCACGGATTGAGATTAACTATATGTGAGTACTATCTGATATTAGAACATTTTCTAACTGTTTTGAAAGGATTTGCAACACCTAAAAAGAATGGATTGACAATTAATGCTGCAATTGGAGAATGAGGAGGGAGTGTTGAAATTGTGATAGTGGTAGTATTTATAGTTTTATTAGAGGTCTTGTGCCCTCATAGATAGTTGTCGACTTGAAAAGCAACTAACTATAGGTTAATTTAACGGGGGAAATAAATTTAAATATAGTTGTCTAAAATAGTAACAAAAGTTGGGAATAGTTAGAGACGCTTGTCCTTGGTAGACAAACTAAAATACTTAATGTAATTATTACTTCTTTTTTTTTTAATGAAAGAAGAGTAGATCCTTCTAAGTTTTTATTGATAACCCTCATTTATGGAGGAAAATCGTGGTTATATCATGGTAGTAAACTTAATGTACATGTAATGATGCTCATGAATAGTTAGTAAATAAAGTTCCTTAAACCTGTGTGCATGAAGTTGGAACAAAAAAGGTCAAATTTGAAGTCCGCTTGCAAATTGATGCAGTAAAATAGTGGAGTGGGAAGCAAATTCAAGTAAACATAATTTACTCTAACTCAGTAAAAACTGCGACAAGGAGAGAATAAAAATAATAAAAGAACTCCCTTTCATTTCAAAAGTTAGAACACTAAATTTATATTCAAAAATTCACATGAAATATATATCTTCATAAGATTTACCCTGTAGTCATTAGTAAGCCTTTTTTTCCCTCTCCGAAGCAAGATTAAAACCTTCGAAGAGAGGATTGAAGTTTGAAATACACTAAAAATAACTCTATACAACAAGAATCGAAGTTGGTGAAAATTTTGAAAGCTGTGCTAGACCCCAAATTAATAATTTAAATATACATTATTTATATACATGTAGTTTTAAGTGATCTGATCTAATAATGTAAATGTACCTACTTTTTTATATTTATACATATTTATAGTTTCAGGTGATCTAACATTGTAAATAGATTTTGCTGAATTCATTTGCGTTTTTATTTTCTTTATGTTTTTATAAGTTAGTCTTCTTATCTGCTCTAATTAATAATTAGTTGTCTAGAGAATATGCACTAGATTTTAGAATTGAATTAAAAAAAAAAATTAAAATTGTTACATATGATTATGATTACGTTGGAGACTTTTGGGGCGAGCTCAAAATATATTTTATTCATATTGCTGATTTTCTTTTTCCTTTTTTCTTGTTACATCACAAATTCACTGCAAGACTTTCTTTTAATCTCTCTCTTGGAGATCTTCCTTCGCTTGGGAGATCCACTCACACCCATTCTGGTTAAGGGCTTCGCTATTTTTCCTATACATCAACATATGACTCATTTGTATTTACATTTAGAGAGTTCAAGATGCGTTGAACTTAGGAAACCCAAACTACATATTTACTAAGCTAGCCATTCACCAATTTGTGTTCTACATAATTATGAACTATTAGACTCTGAAATTTCTTGACAAGTATCTGTATATTGCATAGTTGTTAATCTTTGTCCTCCTTTATTATTTATTTATCTTTTGAGTTATGGTTGATTTGGTGATTAAATATTTTTTAGGGGGAAAAGTTGGACTTAGTTTATATATAGAGTTTATAATTGATTTCTGTAGTGGTTCCACTGTTTTAGAAAATAGTAACACCACTACTTTGATAGTAACTACTAAAAAAACATACCTGTAAATTACATAAATTAACTAGGCTACTTACATTTCAATACGATTTAATCTTAGATGCATTTGATTATTTCTGGTTTCAAAATTCTTCAGCTTGCAGGAGACGACGCAGCGTTATTGGAAGCATAAAAAAGAAATTCAAACTGACAATACATTTGTTGAAGAAAACACCCAGGTTATAATGGCTAAGCTCCTGTGTTTGATTTTTACCATTTTTGTTTTCACAGTTGTCAAAAACTGTTACACTAGCAGCACCTCCGCTAATTTTTTTTTTTTTTTGGATTTATTGTAAAATTCATTGTTACAAATATATGTATGTTTCTTTCACTGTTTTATGATAGACTTAACAAATTAACCTTAATTAGTGGTGTCACTCTGGGTAGACTGACAATTAATTAGTGACTGACTTCATCTGGCAGCATTTGAGGCTTGAAGCAGCAGACATGGCGAAAAAGATACAGCTTCTTGAAGCTGCCAAACGGTTGGAAAAGGCCTAATTTGAACTTAATTACATGTTTGGCGTATCTCAATTAGAGTACTTGTCAATATATTTTGACTGAAAACTAGCTCTGGAATTTGCTTTAGGAAATTCATGGGAGAAGGTCTTGGTTCATGTTCCACTGAAGAACTGCAACAAATTGAACAACAGTTGGAGCGGAGCGTAGGCAGTGTTCGGGCACAAAAGGTTTCATTATATACACGCATACATACTTCATATATATATATGAAGTACCAAGTTTATTATTATATGATTACCAAATTAAAGCTTTAATATTTAACTTTCATCCAATATCTTTTTTTTTTTTTTTTTGGCTTTTTTTTTTTAATTTTTGTTTTTCTTTTTCAGATGCAAGTTTACGAGGACCAGGTTAAAAAACTTAAAGAAAAGGTGTATAGAGATTTATAAGCGCTGCATAAAATTGAATCTTTATTTTTCAAATTAATTTTGTCACCATTTATTTATATTAACAATTAACACACCTTAATTTATCTAATAAGCAATTGCTGATGATGCTGTATTTCTTTATTTTTTTCTGTGCATTTAGGAGAAAATGCTTGCTGCTGAAAATGCAATGCTGTGTGAGAAGGTAGTTCTCTTGTTCTTTCTCTTTTTGGGTTTTAAGTCTTTTGTCAATTGTTCATATCAATTCCAACAATCAACAAATTTTGAGGATCCGAAGATCATTAATTATTAGAGATGTTGAGTGTGTGCATTTTCCAGTATGGTTTACATCCACGGAAAGAATCGAATGAAGAAAGGGAGAAAGTGCAGAGCACTGACAGTAATGAGAACCCGGAAGTGGTGGAGACTGAATTGTTCATTGGACTCCCCAAATGGAGAATCAAGCGTAGTGCTCTCCAACAAAAGCAAAAGTGAACCGGCAGCAAGGGCCTTACAAATTTTTAATCTGTACTTATATATATACATATAGATGTATATGTAATAAACATTTCCATTTTCCATGTCAATTGTCAAAAATAGTTGCTCTTGCTGAAATATGTTTCTCTTGTGCAAGTAATAATGCCAAACGTTGAGCCTTTAGTTGAGGGGTTTACTTTGCTTATTGTTGCTCAAATATATTTTGATCTAACTATGTATATTATGCAAAACTTTAATACTTACAATGTGCTTTTTTAAATTTTCTTGAAGATGCTGTAAATGGAGTATCGTACATCATTAACTAGAGCTTCTCAGTGAGTGGTAGTTGCATTTGATAGTTCACATACATGTTAGTGAATGTATATGTAAAGCACGGATCCTCTTTCTTTTCATGTTATATTTATAACTGTTACATCAACCGATATGTTTTATTATATAAATTTGAATTTTAAATTTTAAATTTTAAAAATATGACAGTAATAACGTGGTAAGGTTTTAGTGATAATTGAGATAAATATCAAAAATCATTAGTTGTGTTTTATTATATAAATATTTAGTTTAGATGAAAAATATAACTAAAATTCTTTTTGGACAACACCACGATAATTTTTTCTCAAATGCTGTCATAACATTTGCTTCTTAAACATAGTTTTATCAAATGTTCTTACATGAAAAATTTTTAAATCGTCTCATGTGATATTTATTGATGCAACTTAAGACTATAATAATTTTTTGTTATAAAAATTTTCTACTTGATTTTTTAGTTTCTATTAAAGAATCATATTTAACTATCAACTCTATTTTATTTAGAATAATTTTAGAGTATTTACTTATATTTTTAAATATTTTTTAGATTATTTTATTTTTTTAGAGTATTTATATTCACGGGGTTTGTTTTTGGTGTTTGTTTTTGTTTTTGTTTTTGTTTTTTTTTTTTATATATTTTAGTATTCAAATCCGATCTGATATTAGATTTTTCCAGTTTTATATATATTTTTTTATATATTGTTTAGTTAATTATTTCGGCTTTGATTAAGGGAATGAGAAAGAGACAGATAACGACCACTCTCGGCCGATAGCTTCTGTGCTCTTAAAGAAGTCCACAAGGCCACTAACTTGGGCCCAAGTCCACCAAACACAGCTTAATTAATTGATCCAAACTCCAGATTTGTGCAACTTAAATTGCAAGTCTGGACTAGCGTGGTGGTTCCCTAAATTTGAGAGATTTGACCAATTTTGAATTTTCACTATTTATCTAT